>PVIU01001354.1:0-220218 GCA_004026605.1 Ondatra zibethicus | reverse complement strand
GGGGGTGGGCCTTGGACTTCCAACAGGGCAGGGCACCATGCCCTCTTTCAAGGAAGAAGGGGGAGGGAGGAGGGGTGGGGGGTAGTGGGAGGGGACCGGGAGAAGGGGAAGAAAGGAAAAAAATTTTTTTTTATCTTTAATTATGTTCTTGAATGGAAAAAATAAAACAAAACAATGTATGGAAAAAAAATAAATAAATAAATATGAAAAAACGTTAAAAAAAAAAGTGTGTATGGTATATGTGTGTGTGCATGTGCATGAATGTGTGTGTGTGTGTGTGTGTGTGAGAGAGAGAGAGAGAGAGAGAGAGAGAGAGAGATGTGTGAGTACAGATCCCCTTGAACTGGAATTGCAGGCAGTTGTGAGCTCCTATGCATGTACTAGAAACTGAACTCAGGTCCCATGCAACATTAGATGATGTGGGATTCCCCTCTGTATGCTGTAAATATGTTTTACTACCATTGGTTAATAGAGAAGCTTCTTTGGCCTATGACAAGGCAGAATATAGCGAGGTGGAAAATCCATGCAGAGATAGAGGAGGAAAGAATGCAAAGGCAGAGAGACTTTACATAGCAGCCGAAAGAGAAAGATGCCAAAATATTACTAGTAAGCCACAGCCTTATGGAAATACATAAATCAATAAAAATGGGCTAATTTGAGATGTAAGAGCTAGCTAGAAATATGCCTGAGCCATTGGTCAAACAGTGTTGTAATTAATATAGTTTCTATGTGGTTATTCAGGTCTGGGAAGCAGGGAAATGAAAGCATAGTCTCTGTTTACAATTAGCCAACACTCTTCTCTCTCCAGCCTCTCAGCTGACTTGTACAGCAAAGGTAAAAACACCTGATATGCACTCACTAATTTAGGCACGTGTCTCATAGTGTCTGTTATCACAGTGGACCAAGGAAGCCTTCTTTATGCACAATCCTACCTTAGAACTCTGCCGATTGATTCCCAGATACCCGAAACAGTGGTGTTCCAGTCCCTCCCAAAAAGCAGGGTTAGCATTTGCCTACAACCTGCACACCTGCTATATGTCACCCATCCTGTACAAGTGCACACCCCCTGTAGAAGCATGCGCCACCTGAATAGCTGCATACTTCCTGTCTAAGCTCACACCTCCTGTACATGTACACACGTCCTCTGTAACAAGCAGCACACCTCTTCAATAACCGCGCTCCCCCTATGCAAGCACACACCTCCTGTAGACGCACATATTTCCTGTATAACCGCTCACACCTCCCCTGTATCCTCACCTCCGTGCACCAGCATGCCTCCCCTACCGGCTCACAGCCCTTGTATAATCTCACACTGCCTCCAGTACTGCACACCTCCTGTGTAGCACAGACCTCCTCTTCAGCACAAACCCGTACGACCATACACCTCCTACATTATCCCACTCCTGTATAACTGCAACCTTCTGCATAGATGCAGACTTCCTGTCCACTTTAAAAATCATCTCTAGATTACTTGTGATTCCCCAAGTGATATCAAAGCTACAACGATAGCTGCTTTCTGCGATGTCTGAGAAATATTGAAGAGAAAAATATCTGTATGCATTGATACAGATAGAGTTCTTTACAGATATCTGTGATCAGCAGATGATCAGTCTGAGAAGGCAGAGTTCATGGTAATAGTGGGACAGCTGTGAAGATCATAGCCACTCTTGGGCAGAGGCAAAACCTGGCAGGTGGGATTGGATCACCATTTGGGTAACACTCAGAGGGAGTCAAAGAAAAAACTCCCTCAAGGATGCCAGCTGCCAGCCAACCCAGAGATGTCTGCAAAAAAGCCCACATCTCAGTCCCAGAAGGCCCAGCAAGCACTTCCAGGCACAGGTTCTAGCCCAGCCTCTCCCTCAGACTTTCACATTTCAGTCAGATGCATCATTTAAAAGCGATGTTGCATTGCTCATGGATCTGCGACCGAGTCTGCCTTTGAAGCAGCCAGGTCAAGATGAGAGACTCTAAGATCTTCTCTGAAGATGTCCAAATTAAAGGTGACACACAGCACTGACTTCTCGCCCTTTCAAACTGTTGCCACGCCCCTAGGACCTGTAAATGAGCTCATTTGTTCTGTAGTCATAGGGAACTAAACTCCACTCTGCGATATGTTCAAGTGTTCCCTGTTTGAATCACTAATTGCTACAATTAGAAACCAAGAAACTTGATCCTGCCTGAAATCGTTTTGTTTGCTTATACAATTTCTTTTTTTTTTTTTTTTTATTGAGACACTCTCACACTCTCACCCGTAGCCCGGGCTGGCCTTCAATCCAAAGAGCTCTGCCTGCCTCTGCCTCGGCCACACTATTCTTAAAACAAACTGGTTGCCCACACATAAATTGTATAGACTGAAGACCAGAATCCACTTCCTTGAAAAATTCCTGCTGGAACTCTGAGGCTCACATTTCTGTGGAACAGCTTTTCCAGGGAATAGCAGCTCCCTAGAGATGGGTCTTCGTGTCCCCCACCTGTACTGGCTAGTGCCTGAGGCCCTGCTAACCCAGCTTACAGGCCTCTCGATTTTCAAGCCTAGAATAAGAGGAAAACAGCTTTGAAGCAATTAGATCAGTGGCAGATGTGCAGTTAACAGTTGGAACTTAAACTACTCTGTACAAGAGAGGATACTCCACTAAAAGTAAATCAAGGGGCTGCGAATGTGTTGCAGCTGGTAGAATCCTTGCCTAGCATACACAAAGCCCAGGGTTCGGTTTCCAACATCATGTAAAAACAGGCGTGATGGTGCATTCCTGTTAGCCTAGCGCAGGGGAAGTGAAGGCGCGGGGGTCTGAAGTCTTCAATCATCCTTAGCTAAATAGTAAGTTCAAGGCCATCCTGGGTTACAAAAGACACTGTCTCGACAACAAGAAGATCAAGTGTGAAATTGTCATTCTCTTTGCTTCTCCTAAGGTTTACATAATTGATAAACCACAGCATCTCAAGTCAGCATGAGGTCCACATAGTCGTTTCTTTGAAACCTTTCAAGCTGCTCCAGGGCTTAGGCCCCCTTTCTGCATGTGCACTGAGGCAGAGGAGCAGGATCCTGTACTTTCATGCAGACCCCTCCAAAGCAGTGAGGGGTCAAGCTCCTCTCCACGATGAGAGTGCCAAGGACTCCTGAAGCAAATGACTAAACTTGGCAGCTGACAGTCAAAACTAGGGGCTTGGTTCCTGGAAGCTGGGAGTCTGGCACGGGGCTTCTGGCCATTGCTGAAGGCCTGAGAACGTTGGAGTCCTGGGTTCAATTCCCCACCACCCCTGGGCCAGGAAAGGAAGGGGGGAAACAAAAAGTTTTAGCTGGGCATGTCCTCAGCTAGAGGCCCAACCATAAAAACAGTCCTTGGGATACTGGAAAGCATGTCCTTGGCCTTTGTAATTGAGACCGCCATGTTATAGCACTGACCAGGAGCTTTCTCGGGCCCTAAAGGTTTGATGGGTGGAGTCTCCCAGCCCTGTCTCGGTTATAACTATTCTTCCAAAGAAATCACAGTCCCATTTTAGGGTTCACCCCAAATAACTCGGTTGGGTGGCAGACAAGCGCATGCCGTCAAACTCCAGGTCAATTATCTAAAATCTTAATTACATCTGCAAAACCCTTTGCCTTTGCCCTGTGCTTAGAACCTGTTCAAAGAGGTGACCCCCTGTTAACCATGGTACCTCGCACATTCAAGAGGGGACTGTACCAACCTGACTTCCCAAAGCATGAATGCTGGGCTGCTCTGATCATCTGCCCAGCGCGTCTGATCTAAGCAGATGTGTAACTAGTCCCCTGTGTTCACTGCCCTCTGCCCCTCATTATCCTGAATGATTTCTATTTTCCTGTTGAATCCAAACAAATCCCCCAAATAAGAAGACCCAGAAGAGACATTCCAAATTCTAGGCCAGGGTCCCTCGGCCAGATCCTCACAGGAACCTGTTCTAGATACCAGGATCCTCTGCTCCTAAAACAAGTGTTCGCTAAACAACAGCTATGAGTGACAGGGATGGGGCCACAGGCCTCTCAGCAGCACTGGGGAAGCAAAGGCAGGCAGTTAGTTCTCTGTGAGCTCAGGGCCAGCCTGTTATACATAGTGAGACACTCTTCGCAAATCATCCCCCCTGCAAAGATGTTGTGATTCCATAGAGAAATGACAGGGCTGAATAGCAAGGTAGACAGGAGAGATGCTCAGGCATAATTCTGTGCCTCCTCTTCTCCCCATGAAATGAGCCAGATGATTTTACACATTAAAATGACTTCATTTCAAAGACAGTACTAAAATGAAAAGAATGACAATTATCTTTTTTTTTCTTTCAAGACAGGGTTTCTCTGTGTAATAGTCATGACTGTCCAGGAACTAGCTCTGTAGACCAGGCTGGTCTCAAACTCAGAGAGATCCTCTTGCCTCTGCTCCCTGAGTGCTAGCATTAAAGGTGTGTGCCACCACCACCCAGCTTGATAATTATCCAAATTTCTAAATGTATTTTTAAAGGCTTCCAGAAAACTTCATCAACTCGTGGCTACTAAAACCAGTTTCATTATTTTACCTTAGAGAGTTCACAAGGTAAGGTGACAGTCAAACACAGTTACTCCAGGATGTTCTGCAGAGTGGCTGCAAACACTCCGTCGTAGCTGAGACCAACCATATCGGCAGCTCCCAAAAACTGCTTCAACTTAGGAAACCTGTTTTTAAAAGACACAGAAGAAATGGATCAATTAGCATTTAATGTGTGTAGGAGTAAAATAACACTTTCTACCATGACGTCTGCAGCAGGCACACAAATGAACAAACTCTTCCTCATTGGTAATGTTAGCCAAGGGGCACTGAGGACTCAATGCTAGTTCACACACTATAGGCAATTTTATGTTTATTTTGTAAGTAAATAAGTATGTTGGTACTTGTGCATATATGTAAGCAGGTATGTGTGTGCATGCATGTGTGTGCACACATGTAAGCAGGTATATGTGCATGTGTGCATGCATGTAAGCAGGCATGAATGCATGTGTCTGCATGCATGTAAGCAGGCATGAATGCTTTTGCATGCATGTGTGTAATAGATGTGTAGAAATGTGTGTATGTCCATATGGATGTATAGACAGAAGTTTCTGTCCCACCTGTACCCAAAGCCACTTATGAAATAACCACTCTGAGGCTTAATATTAATTACACAGTTTGGCCTATTAGCTAAAGCTTATTATTAACTAGCTCTTACAACTTAAGTTAACTCATAATTCTTTTCTATGCTTAGCCACATGGCTTGGTACCTTTTCTCAGTGCAGCATTCTCAACTTGCTTCCTCTGCGTCTAGGTGGCAACTGCAGACTGAGCCTTTCCTCCTCCTAGAATTATCCTAGTCTGGTCACCCCGCCTATACTTCCTGCCTGGTTACTGGCCAATCAGCGTTTTATTAAACCAATATGAGTGGCAAATCTTTACAGGGTACAAGAGCATTGTCCCACAGCACTTCCCCTTTCTTTTCTTTTCAAAACAAGAACTCTGAATCTCATCTCCTTTGTTTAGCTTTTTTCCTGACCATTGTCCATAACACTCTAAACAAAGACAAACATCCAAAATCCATTTTTTGGGAATGTGGGGGTAGTTTTCTAGGTACCAAGCCATGTGGGAGCTGCACGCAAGCGGGGCTGGGGGCAAGCTGCAGGACCGCCAGAACCACAGGAAGCTACTTGGCACCATGGGAAGCCTTGTGGGTGCTCCATGGGGTGGCAGCAGGAGAGGAAGCTAAGCCAGACTAGATGGTTGTTGGGGGTGCTAGCACTTCTCCAAAGCCCAGGTAGCTAAGTTTGGGTTCCAATTCCCAATCCCAGCTCTGGCTTAGGCTGGTGTCTAAAAAGCCTCAGGCAAACAGCTTTTTTCTAAATTCATGCCCCATATTGGGTACAAATGAAGCATGATTAATAAAATCTCAGGGACAGATATTGGGGTTCAACCTGAAGATCAAAAAAACAAAACAACCAGCCACTGGCTCTTACCTCGACCTCAGTCTGAAATGGCGACCCTGCCTCCAGGAATCTCAGAATGAGACTGAGACTGAGAGCTGTCTCCTCCCGTTTTATAATCCTCTCTAGTTCTGGGATTGAAGGCGCGCACCACTGGGATTAAAGGCCTCCACCACCTGGTTTCTATGGTAGCTAGTATGGCTACTGGGATTAAAGGTTTGTGTTACCATTGCCTGGTCTGTAAAGCTGACCAGAAGGGCTGTTTTGCTTTCTGATCTTCAGGCAAGCTTTACTTAATAAAATACAAATGAAATGCCACTACATGGATGCCACAGGACAACCTCAGGTGTTGTTCCTTGGGTGTCATCTTTTTTGTTTTTTAGACAAGGTCTCTCACTGGCCTGGAAGCCCCTGAGTAGGCAAGACTGGCTAGCCAAAAAACCCCAGGAATACATCTCTCTCCACTTCCCCAAAGCTAGGATTACACGCACCATGTTACCACATGAAGTTTTTTATTAGTGGCGGGTGTTGAGACAGGGTTTCTCTGTGTAGCCTTGTCTGTACTAGAATTTGCTCTCTAGACCAGGCTAGCCTTGAACTCACAGAGATCCTCCTGCCTCTGCCTCCTGAGTGCTGGGATTAAAGGTGTGCGCCACCACCACCCAAAAAAATCTTTTTATTTTTGTAGAATGGGTTCCAGGCATGTATTTCAAGTCCTTCTTAATCAGTTGAGCAATCTCGCTAGCCCAACACAATACAGATTTAAAACGGAAATGTTTTCAGCAAGACAGCCATTCACTGTTTAACAGAGGGACCCAACTCATTTAAGATACACGGTTTCACAGTCCTCGTCTCACTGACCCTGGAACGGGAAGGAAATCTGACAATCAGTCCCGAAGGGTATTCAGTCTGCTAAAGCTCACAGAACAGCTCAGTCTGTATAAAGATCCAGATCCCTAGATCCGGGCGACTGACACCTGGGATGACACTAGGCGTCTTCAGGGCTCCTCTTAATGGGAGACACACAGGAAAGATCTTTTCAACATAACTCATTGTACCGAATTATAAAGAATTCAAGCAAGTCCTTAGTTGACACTCAAATGCACCAGAGCTTTTCCAACTAATGGAACCGAAAGAGAGAGAGAGAGAGAGAGAGAGAGAGAGAGAGAGAGAGAGAGAGAGCTGAATGATCCAAGCACCAGGAAAAGCCCAATGGTCAGTGCTTTGCGAGCATGCACGAAGCCCTGGGTTTAGTCTCCAGCACTACATAAAATAAAAAGCACAACCCAAACCCAAAGCATCTGAAAAACAAAATAGACCCTGGAATGCACCACCTTGCACACAGCTGAAGGAAATAACCCCTCCACACAGTACAGAGAAAAACAGTCACCTGCACTAAAAAGCTAATGGTTAGGGTACTTAATAAATACGGTATTGCGAATATCAAAATGGTTTCCGAAATGCTGCCTCACTACTTTGGGATCCTCATGAATCCATTACAAATGCACCGGCAGGCCCAAGGGAGATTATTTGTCTTCTTTAGATAATTCAAAGATAATTCCCTCAGTTTGATGAGAGAGACTTTCAGGTGATGAAGTTCTAGACCAACCCCTCTGAGGGTCATGGGAAACAAAGACTGCACCAGGAACCAGCCACTCCACAAAAGGAAAATGGCTTTGAACAGCTGCGTCGATATGAGTTCCTCGGGAAGCTCGTGTCCCAGGTCCTGCAACTTTATGAAGCATCTTTGTTGTCGTGTCCACCCAAGGGCATGACATGACCTTCTGCTATTGGAAAATAATGCATCACATAAGCTATCAGAGCCAACCCTTCACATACTAGAAACAAAGGTGACCTTTCCTGGCTAATATTTATCTTGTTTTCTTCACTCAGAAGGAACCACTGAGCGTTCCATTTTCAAAATTAAAAAAAAAAAGTCCGGTCAGTGAAGAGACTCACATTAGCATCGTTCCCGTGCCAGACAAGGTACCTGGAGTTCAATTTTAGGATACAAGGCCACTCATCAGGTCAGATTGCCAAGCACAGCCCCAAGCATCCACTAGGGGGGCATGCCAACTATGACACCATTGTTTTTGTAATGCAGGCTGGCCTCAAACTCACTATTGATCCAAGGATGACCTTTAACTTCTGATCCCCCTGCCTCCACATCCCCAGCAGATACAAACATGCACCAAAGTCAGTTGTCTGTGGTCCTGGAGACCTAAGCCAGAGCTTCAGCTCCTCTAGGTAAACACTCCGCCAAATGAGCTACCCCACCCCGCAGTTGGCACCACCATTGCCATCCAGTCAGTTTCAGAACTCACTTATTTTTAAAGAGTTTTCAGAATTCTCAGTGATGAAAGACACTGCTCACATCGAGGCTACGATGTTTTAAAATGTTTTACGGTGTCTGGTCACTCTCAGAGCGCACTGAAAAGACAGAGACAGCATTTGGATCTTTTCATCTCTCACCTGACATGGTGGCATTAGACAGAGACAGGCGTTTTTGGTTTTTTTGTTTTGTTTTGTTTTGTTTTTCACGAGAGAGGAGAATGTCTATTCATGTGTCCCAATACCGAGAAACTTTGAGGTTTCCAGGCTGAGGAGACTATTCTTCAGATGTTTAATTTATTTCCGTGTTACATAGCAAAGAATGCTGCCTGCCCTTGATTTCTTATCAAGGGAATAGGGAGGCTGAGCCTCTCTGTTCTCTTGCTCTACCTGCCTTCCCTGTTAGCGGGGTGAGCTCCCAGGGGAGTGAATCTCTTGTGCAGCACCACCTCCAGCACACATGCCAATCTCTACCCCATCCTGAGGTTTGTTTTTTTTTTTTTCATTCTAAAAAACCTATGCTGCTGACATGTAACCATTCCTGTTGCAAATGGGCAGAGTGGCCTGACACCTGGATCCAATCCAGAAAAACACCCAGACAAACTCAGCGGTTAGGGGCATTCGGCTTTTGTTAAGAAAATTATCTAGATCGTAAAGACCAATGCTCGCCCACCCAAAGAAAGAGTAAAAATTATTCTGAGTAAAGAAGATGTATATACACTGGATATCGAGCAAGTAAAATGAATTCCTCATCATTCCCAGAATGAGCCATGTACAACCAAACAGCCACAAAGGGCATTACTTGGACAATTACAAAATCTGAATAGAGGATGTAACGCGCAATGTTGAATAGACATTCTAGCTCCTTATTTTGATTATATTGCAGTTTAAAAATGTCTTTCCTATTGAAAAATATACTCTGAAATATTAAAAAAATAAAGAGATAAATATCTCCAACTCATTCACTCAAATGAATCCACGGAAAAGAAAGAAAAAAAAAGACAAAAAGGCAGATATATGCAGGAGGTGGGGTCTGAGCGAAGATGAGAAGGGAGGAATGAATGAATGGGTGAATGAATGAATGGGTGAGTACAAAGCAATGGGGAAAGGTGGCTGGTGGGTGGGGGAGCATACATGGAAATGCTTTGAACTATTTGTGCAATTGCCTATTGTCAGAAACCTCAAAATAAGGTTCACACTAGAAAGGCTTCCACTTCTCAGATATCTTAAAGATGATTGACACCATTGTCTTTCCCAAGCCATAAGAGTTCATAGCTTGAACACGGCGCCTGATCCTCCAAACCCCAAAGGAGGCCTGCCTGTTTTATTATTTAAAACTCTTACTGGGCCAGTAAGATGGCTTAGTGGGCAAAGGCACTTGCTGCCAAGCTTGATAACCTGAGTTTGAGACCTGGAACACACATGGAGGAAGAAGAGAACTGGATTTTCCTCTGACCTCCATGTACATGCTATGGTACATGAATACATGCATACATACATACATACCCCACACATACACAATATATAGATATATATGTAAATATACATAGAGAGAGATGAACTCCAGGACAGCCTGGGCTATATAGATATGGATAGAGAATGTGTGAGCATGTATATGAATAAACCAATATAACAACAGAATGGTACTTGATGAAATAAATAACTCATACACTGACCTACAACCTCTGGGACATGGCAGTTTGCTGAGACAGAATGACTTCATCAACAGACCCTGGCTTGAGTCTACACGCTCGTTCTGTCTTTTCTTAAAAGGTTATTGGAAGACAGTGGATCAGGTGAAATGCAACAAATTCACTGAGAGGTAGCTAGCCCCACATCCCAAGTGAAGGTGAAATCTGCAAGAATTGTGCAGGCTGTGGGGGTCTGAGCCACCACTTTATCAAAGGTGTGAAAGCAGCTGCATCTCTGATCAGAACTCTAAGACATTTCAGGGGAAACACACCAGAGCTGAGTGGCATGTATGAAGACCAAATTACTTCTGCTGGCTTCTGTGAAGGAATCCAACACCAAAACAAAGCATAAATAAATAAGGGAATAAAAAGATTATTTTTTTTCCTATGCACGCATTTATAATTATTACCTGACACAGTCCCATTCAGACACACTTTTGCAAGCATCTAGCAAGGCAGAATCTGGCTTAGTTACAAGTAAACAGTCCAAGTTGCCTCTCCTGCTGGCCACTGGTGGGGAAGGTCTCCAAGGGCCTCTTGCATCAGCACCAGAGTGGTGAGGACACAGTCATTAGCTGTTTACAGATTCACCACCAGATCGGCTCCGACCTCCAGGGCTAGCTAGTATCTACTGGGATAGCCGGGTGGCTTACCACAGCCCTTGGGTACCAGGTGCAAGGCAGAACAGTGCTAGCCGCCATGGTTAAGATGTTGCAGTCTCCAAGCATGCTAAATCACTTTTCCGCACTTGTTCCCACTCAAGACAGAGGATGATGGAGGTGGAAAAGTAGTTCACAAATACACAGACTCGTTTTGGGGAGCACACAGGGGTCTTATGGGTGGAAGCGGAGGGGAAAAGACAGTCCTGTGGTGCCAGCCTCACCAACAACCACCAGAGACTCTGGAAGAGAACCTGCCTACACAGAAGGACACATCAGTCCTCCAGTCAAAAATAGCAAGGGTGTTTCCATTTCCAATTGTGTAAAAAAGAAAAGAACTGCATTAAACGCCTTTGCTAATTTGCAGCCGGCTTTTCCACTTTAGAATACATGGCCAATGGTACCTTTCTCTGGCAAATTAATTCTGAAAGAAGACAAGGATTAATAAACTCATTAGGCTAAAGCATGTGCTGATGAAGGATACAGGCTACTAATATGTTTTTACCGGTGTATTGCAAGCAGTATCACATGGCTGACTCCTCCACCAAGCTCGCATTTATGATCATCACATGATGCAGGGAATGACTTCGCCATTAGAGTGTAGGCATCAGCTACATTAAAGTAGCCTACTTTTCTGCCAATATGTGGTAGATACATGCCACAAATTGTCTTTTTATGGCTTCCTTCAAAACATCAATGAAGAATTTACTACTGATCATTTTACAACATGCTAAAGTACATTGTAAATGAGCCATTAAAGACAATGACTGTGTCTATTAAAAATTAAAGAATTTTATAAATGGCATTTTAATTTCACATCTTATCGATACCTTCTGTTCTGAATGATGGGATAGAGTTCTTGAAGAAGGCTCTTCTAATTGGAGCTGAATTAAATGAATTAAATACACATGCCCTGTCCCTGTATGGCTTGCACTCTAATTTTAAGACCTGAGAAATTCCTTCTAACTACAGCGTCCTCGTCTCCACGAAGTGACATCCCTTTCTAAGGCAGACAGCACCAAACCCTTCATTTTCTTCACTGAGAAAGCACCATTCGGCCTTCAGGTGACCACAGAGAGCACACAGCAGTCATGCAAGCAACAGGACAGCAGTGGGACCAGAACACATGAAATGGGGAAATCTGAAGGGTTACATAAAAGAAAACGCACTCACGAAATTCAGTGTCACCCAGCACAGCTGCCCAGCTCATCATCCAAGTGAAACAGCCAGGTCTGGGGCTGAGCAAATATGACCGGTAATGGCCATTTAGCCATAAATCTCTCAAGGCCCAATTATCCTCACTGCAGAGGCTTGATTCCTTTTAATTAGACTAGTCTGTAATTGGAAATGTTTCTCTCCTCTCTAGTTTCTCAAATAATCAAACAAGTGTGACAAGGGTTTCAGCTACCATCATAAAAAAATCAGTACAGCATATTTAGGGGTCTGGTGTAGGCCACCAAACTCTGAACTTAATCCCAAAACTACTTGATATGGTAGGACCTAACCTCGGTGTTAGGAATATGCTCAACACAGAAGGGAGCCGCGACACCTTTAACAGAACTCCTGCCGCTTTCTGAGGGTGGATGGCAGACTGCTGGCAAAACTAACAAGTGACCCTCTGAGACAGAATGATGTGTGACTGCCCTCCCACACCGCAGTCTCCAGGAAGGCTGTCACGCATATCACAGGACTTAAATGTGTGTTGTTCATAAGGTAGCCCTTGCAAATAAATAAATGACCATTTGACTATGAGGTTTCTTCAAACTCCTGTCAATTAATGGAATTTGACTAAGAGACTGGTCAAGTGCCTTCCAGGCTTAACAGCTGATACACAGAGAATCACAGGGCTAGCACAGTGTGATTCAGCTTGAAAGTGTGATTCAGCTTGAAAGACATGGCCGTCTTGGACAGACCCTCACACTAAATTCAGCCACAGTAGGATGGCATAGCAAGACAAAGCCCATTGCAGACAATATTGGCTACTTTAATCCGTTAGTGGAATAAATGCTTCTTAGAGGCTTAAGCTAAACCTCGATTAAATTTTCAACTTTAAAATGATCTTTCGTTAGACAAGAGAGCCCTCTTGTGGACAAAGAAAGAAAGTCTATTGCTTGCTAATGTTAACTGTCAATCCACAGTTTTATTATAATGCACTTTAATGTTTAATAAATCCACATTTGCAAAACAGAATACAAATCATCCTTAAATATACGACGTAACTGAAATAACAATACCACAGTAAATAGACTCGCCATTTTGAAGTTCAATCAATAAGCAACACCTTACAAATGAAATGGCAATTGGTTCTGCGGATTCCTACCCATGCTAAACACGGTGTCACGTGATGCCGTATTTTTTGCTTCTCCGTGGTCCCTTTAAAACACAATCCCAGCGACAGTCTGTCGAGGCTGCTAAGAGATTTAAAGATACTCAAAATACTAATATGTACTGACAGTAGACTTGATTCACATACTGTGCAAGGACATTCTTGGGAACAAAACTGATCCTGTCTCCCAGAAATGACCACTGGAGACCACACAGTTGCATGGAGCAGCTGAAGGAATAGCGGTGACAATGGCGGTGTCTTTGGGGAAAGTGAAAAGTAAGACTTGAACCCTGGAAAGATCTGCAAGGTCCTCAGAGATTCAGGAAAGAGGACAAAAAAGAAAAATGGGGAAGAGCCAGAAAAGCTTGGGGCTTGTTTACTGGCCAGTCACTTTGAAGGGGAATGATCTCTTGATTCCGGTTTGAACTGGAGAAGAGAGAGGGTGCAGGGTGGCAAAACACGTGGGGCAGGCTGCATTAAAGTCACATGGTCCTCCGCATCTCGTTTGTGCCGTCAACAGGCCACTTCTACCCGAGTCCCTCAGCCAGAGTGTTTGAGTGGCTCTTCTTATGAGAGCCTGTGCCCCGTGCAGAGGAGAGACTCAGTCCTGGGAGTCCTGCAGCTTGTATCCCAGCCCCAGGAGACAGGCACCCTGGGAAACAAGCTGAGTAAGGTCACTGCGAGCTGGGAGGAAAATTACAGAGAAAGGAGGATGTGTGGTGGGACTGGGCACGGGTAGGCACTTTGGGATGGCCTGGCTTCTCTAAGAAGGTACCTCAGCATCGTGATGGACATGTGACCAAAGGAGGAAGACAAAACGTGAGGCAGCCAGAGCAGAGCGGGGAAAAGACACAGAAGACACATCGGAGTGTCCACGGGAAGGATACGTGGGTGCTCAGGTAGCCCAGGCTAGTCTCAAAAACCACTGTGTAGCCAAAAATGACCCTGAACTCCCAATCCTCCTGTCTCCACATCTTGAGCGCGGGGATTACAGACATGCCATCACATCCAGTCTGCGTGATGCTGAGAGTCGAACCCAGGGCTTCGTGGGTTGGAGACAAGCATTCTATCAGCTGAACCACAATTCCATTCTAAGTGTGACTTGGGAGCTTGAAGTAGGAGAGAAACAGAAAGTGGCTTAGCTTCTCACCAGAGCATTTCGACTGCTGGATAGAGAAAAAAAACCCACACATAGGGAACAGAGTCAGAAGCTGAGAGACTTTCACAGTGGCCCAGGGAAGGAATAGTGACAGCATGGAGCAGGGTGGTGACAGCAACGCTAAAGAAAAGCTGATGCTCTGACTGGCACAGACCCTGGCCCATTGATGGCTTACCAAACATGTCCGAAAGAAAACACACTCACGGGTGATTGAGTCAGATAACCTCTGAGTGATACCTTGCTGCTTCATATGTGGGATGGGGTTTGTGGGCCAGCAAGGGAGTGTGTGCTTAGGTGTCTGGAGAAGCAGGACCTCACCATTGGTTTGGCCAATCTCCCCCCTTCTTTGTCCCCCAACCCTTATGAACTCCCTCTAGGGCCACAGTCTGTCTCACAGTATATCAGCAGACCTACCTATGACCTCAAAACATGAACCCCATTATCCAGCTGATTTTTAAGTACATATTAAGATCTCAACAGAAGAAAAGGGGGGTGAGTTCGACCAGCTGTCTGAAAAGAGGGTACCAGTAAAGCCAGGTCTCCATGCTGGGGTCGGGGGAGGGTCTGCTTGCATGCTTGCTGGATACTTTGATCCCTCAAAGCGGGACAAACTAGTAAGCTACCCATAGGGCTGCAGCCCTGGCTGAGGGGGCCAGAAATACTGGCTCTTATCTTATGGATATTTGCTATCACATAGTGGAATATTTTCTCCCTTCTCTTTTGCCACAAGGAAGCTCAGAACCAGTTTTACAGTCTGTTTCCAGTGAGCAAATGGGGCCTTTAGTAGTGCACCTTCTGATTGGCTCTCCTTTCTCTCCCTTTCTCCTTTCACCTGAACATTCTCTTGCACCTGCTTTGATAGAGACAGATATGTAACTTCATCAGCAAGACACTACATGCATTCATTGATTCAAGTTCAACTTAGAGTGATCATATCCTTCCACTGACGCCCCTTGTTTCCACCCACCCCACACGACAAAAATGTCCACTATGGCATGGCTATGAGGAGAGAAAGAACTAATTCCAAATAACAGAGAAAAACCTGCTGCAGAAGCTATGCTGCACAGGACATGCAAGCCACAGGTTCCCCTGGGATACAGGGATAATGTCCTGGAAGACACCGAGACTGTGAGGGCTGTGACAAAGGACTGGTAGGCTTTGGAGGAAGGTAAATAACGACCTGAGGAAGAAAACCTAGTGCTTGTAGTCTAGAGAGCAAGAGAAGGACATGATGATCAGGGAACAGGGTAGACAGGGACCCCAAGGACACACATTTTGACAGTCTCTACAGAGATCAATCTTGGCAAGCAGTAATCAATAACTAATCACTTTCCGCAAGACTAAGATCAGCACGCTATGTATGATGCAGAAAAAGATTCACAGGCCCTAAAAACACTGTAAAGTCCTAGCAGATGTATCACATATTATTTAAGAAGAGAAGGGAATCAAAGAATCCAGCATTGTGATAATGGAGTCACAGGTATAAGGGTCACACGCTTGTACCTTGTGGCATTAGGCCTCAGAACAACACTAAAAAGCATTGGATTTTTGCTGTTGTGCTTGTTTTCTTGACATTCCTATTTAACAGAGGAGAAGAAAATGAAATCCACCTATTCAGGCAAGGACCCCAAACAAGAAGCAATAGACTGGGGATTTCAAACTAGGCTGGGGTTCACCCTATGGAAAGAAAAGGAAAGAAAAGTAGAAAAGAGGGAAGGAGAAAGGAAAAGGGCTTGAGACTGAACAGGAAGTACTGAGCCAAGACTTTGAGAGTCAGATACGTGGAGCATACCAGACGCCCACCTTCGAACCCCTGGCTCTGACTGGAACCTCTGAAAAGGATGGAATTCTTGCAATACCTGGCCACGATGATGGAAGAAGACACTCAGGCTCCTCTAGGTTACATGTGTTGCCTTTATGAACAAGTGAAGACCCCATTAAACACTCCTGAGACAGTGAGGCCCCCTGGAGCTCTCAGCGGAAAATGCCCTTGCATTCTCAGGGACTCCCTTAAGCCCTGTCTAGGGTCTGGCACCTAGGATCAAAAACTTGGGGCCCATTCCTCTTATTCTCCATCTCAAAATCAAACAGCTCACATTTTCACAGCCAGAACCCCAGCCTTAAGCAACGTCTATGGTGATTCCAGACAGTCACATAGAGATCCGTCAATCAAAGCAGCATTTAGGCCCCAGAGCGGTGGCTCTCACAACCCCTTTGGGGTCAAACAAACCTTTCACAGGGGTCGCCTAAAACCATCAGAAAACACAGAGATTTACATTGCAGTTCATAGCAGTAGCAAAATTACAGTGATGAGGTAGCAGTGAAAGTAATTTTATGGTTGGGGGTCACCACAACATGAGGAACTGTATTAAAGGGTCACAGCATGAGGAAGGTCACAGCATGAGAACCACTGCACTGGAAGAACATTTCAGAAGTAAGTATGCCTATCTAAGGGGGGAAAAGGAGGCCATGATCCCCTATGCCCCATCACAGGAAAGACAAGTTCTTCCAAAATACTTTCAAAGCAAAATTAACTACAGTCAGCTGGGAATGGTGTACTCTTCCTAGTGATCAGATTTTGCCCTTGAGGTCATGAATGAACTGTTCATCCCCAAGAAGAAACACATGGAAAACCTCAATACCATAATCTACTCTATAATGTAAAAATGTATGCATAGGAGGCATGACTGGCAGAATTGATAACCTTAGTTAAAATAAAAGAGCTGCCCAGAAGTCCACCATTCCCTTTGGTAACCAAGGCCAGGAGACAGAAAAGCCATGAACAACAAATACTATCCTGCTGTTTGTTACAGTCCATTCCTAACCTTTCTGCCACAGGACCTTTGCACACATCACTGTTCCGTTTGGAGCCGGATCTATTCTTCTGTCTTTCTCCACCTAGGTGATTCCTACTCATCCATCATACCCTGAGGCCATCATCTCCTCAGAGAAGCCCTCTGTGGTTCACCAGCTAAGATCTCCTCCTCCACTCCTCCTGCACTCGGACACTCTTCAGAGGCTTCCCTGTAGGACACGGTTTATGAAGACAAGTTGTAGACATCCACCCTCAGAGCTTCCCTTAAGAGACCCCCAGCACAGGACCGGGCAGAACCAAACATTCAACTTTATTTCTGTGTCGGTGGCAGTCACATGTAAGTACTATGATGCACTCGTGACAATTCCAGAACAATCTGTAGAGTTGGTCCTCACCTTCCACCGTGTGGGTTCTGGGAACTAAACACAGGTCATTGGTCTCGGAAGCAAGTACCTTTACGGTTAAGGCATCTTACTAGGGCCCTCAACAATATTTATGGAAGCAACAACCAAATTAATGAATTTAATAACATACTTAACCATGATTTATATGTTCCTTTCCTAAAAATTCTGGCTTACCAATCATGGGTTCTGCCAATCACAGGCTCTGCCCTGTGGCTAAGTTTTTAATTAGAGATACTTTCTTTGGTCTCAATCTAGTTTACAACTAAAATTTTACTATAAACATCTGGGGGCCCAGCAGGCTTACCAGAGCGTGGGGCTGCAGGGTTTCTGTGAGGTTCAGCCACCCATGGCAAATTCAATACAAGCCAGGTGACACCTCCTGCTCCTGGGATGCAGAACTGGGACTGCACAACAGCCTGTCATTTGCAACTAAGTTGCAAAGGAGACAGAAATACATTTAGGAAGTATGGGGTGGCCGTCTTTCCCTCCCCATATGCAGGACAACAAAGTGTAACATGAGGGCCTGCTTGTTGGGTTTCTGTCCTGCCCAGTTCCCACAGCTGTTTAGCCCCAAAGAAAATCTCACAGAGGTCTCCATAAGTTATAAACTGATTGACCCATTAGCTGAGGCTTCTTATTAACTCTTGTAATGTATATTAACTCATTATTCTTATCTATGTTAGCCACATGGCTCAGTACCTTTCTCAGCAGGGCAGGTCACATCCTGCTTCTTTGGTGTCTGGACAGGACTGGGGAGAGAGCTTCCTTCTTCCCAGAAAACTCCTGTTCTTATTGTCCCGCCTCTACTTCCTGTCTGGTTATCCTGCCTATACTTCCTGCCTGGCTACTGGCCAATCAGAGTTTATTTAAAACATAATTGACAGAATACAGAATTGTCCCACACCAACAAAGAAACCCAACTTTACGGAGACAAGACTGACTTAGATGCACAAAAGCCTGAACTCAGACAGAAGAGTGGGTGGGGTCCAGGTCCCAGAAGGTCATTCTCTTTACAGCTCCCAGACTTCCCTTACACTACCTGCACACTTCCCTTCTACTCTGTAAGAACTTCATTGGATACTTAAAAACAAACAAACAAACAAACAACAGTAATAATTCTCACCTAGGTAGGCCTTGCTAGAGTGGGATTTTCTAGGTGAATATATCCTATTCCATAGGCAGGGAAACTGAGTCTGCCACAGTGACCTTCTCCAGGGTACAAAGCTGAGGGGCAGCAGAGGTGGGAATTGTGTATATATATGACACTCAAAGACCTCCATCTAGTCTCTGCAGCTGAACCTTAAATGAAATTTAAAATTGAAGTTAATCAGATGCATAAGCCACAGGTCACATGCTCAAAAACATAAGGTGGTGAACACTGTCATTTGTACAAGAGTGAAGTTCAAACGAGAGAATCAGGAAAGCACCCTGTACAGTGCACCTGAACCGCTATGAGCTACAGTCAGCAGCAAGAGCAGCCACTATGGCTTCTGCAGCCAAACAACGCCTGGCTGTGCTCCGGAGCCTGTTATGCATTGCTTCACTTCTTCATCTCCACACTTTGAGAAGGGCCGCGTCATTATCCCCAGATAACAGAGGAGAGTTGGACACGGCAGTGACATGACTTGGGTCAGGCATCAAGAAGAGAAGCTGGGCTTTAAACCCACACTCCAGCATCTGCCTGCTTAGCCCTTGAAACATGACCTCCTGCATACCCCAGACTGTGTTCTGTAATAGCTACAGTCACTCCTCCCTCTAACTGCAACCAGGACTGGTTTCCAATCAGTACCCGAACCATTTTGTCTTCTGATCACACACTCTAGTGCCGTGGTTCTCAACCTTCCAAATGCTGTGACCCTTTAGTACAGTTCCTCACATTGTGGTGACCCCCAAGCAAAAAAAAATATTTCATTATTACTTCATAACTGCAATCTTGCCACTGCTATGAACTGTAATGTAAATATCTGATATTCAGAATATCTGATACACAACCCGTGTGAAAGGGTTTCTTGACCCTTCAAAGGGGCCGCAACCCACAGGTTGAGAAATGCTGCTTTGGTAGCATGCTGTTTTCTGGCTTTCTGCCTCTGGTATTTTCCATTTGTGCACATCTGTCTTGGTATAGACACCCAGGAAGCAACAGGAACCTTGCTGGACACTTACACATGACATGCCCAAACAAGAGGAAAGCTTGTTCATCCCAAATGCCATGCACAGGATGATAATCAACAAACCTGAGAAAACCTGACAAACCAAGTTAGGAAAATCGCTTTCCAAAGTATTTTCAGTCTAATAAGTAATTTCAGACATCGTTGGTTCTTCCAATCAATGGTCATTTCTATAATAGATGAAAGGGGGGGAGACACAAAAAAACCAAGGGCAGAAATCCTGAGAGAGCTTCCCTGCTTCCTTACTTGTATCTGGCCTGAAACAGTGACAGATCCAATGTGTTCATTCAGTCCACATGCCCCAAGCCTTTCTGGGGAGCCAGATGCTGCAGGTTGCCCACCCTCCACCAAACAGGCGCTCAGCACAGACTTTGAAGGACACGGGGTGGAGGGCAGGTGTGCATCCCCAGCAACTATGGAGAAAACTATCAGGCTTAGTATGACCTGGATCTGAGGTCTTTGAGTAGAAGTCTGAAGTCCATGAACCGGGATGAGAAAGAAGAAAACTAACATTGTATCTTCTCAAATCTCTCTTGAAGCTCATTATTTTCTTCTATTGTAAATAACAACAAAAATAAATGCATGTGGGTATTGAGCAGTCCCTACAACTTGCCACAAACAGGGGCCCATAGGCATTGTCAATCTTCTTACAGTCTATTGCAGACACCTTCAAATGTGTAACTACCAACAACCTGATACCTCCACAGGAATGGGCCTGCTGTCAATCATGCGCCTCAGGCCTGGACAGCTGAGTCTCGTGTTCCATGTCACACAGTCCTGCAGTGTTCCCATAGCCGAATTCCTACACGATTGGCTTTCTTTGGAATCTGATGCATTTGACTTTATATATTTTATGACATAATCATGGGAGCCAGGGAAGATGGCTCAACGGTTAAAGCACTTGCTGAACACACTTGAGGACCTGGGTTTGGATCCCTAGCACTCAGGTAAACACTAGCAGGGCCATACACACCTGTGAGCCCCAGAGCTGGAAGATGGTGATGTCACAGACAGGTAAAGCCCTAGATAGCCAGTGCAGCCAAGCTGGTGAGTTTAGTTTCTGCAAGATCTGACTCAAAAATAAATAAGTAAATAAAGGAATAAATAAATAAATAGGCAAAGAGCAATAGAGAAAGACATCTGACAGCACCTTCTGACCTCTATACATACACACACGAGCAAATGCAGCCCCCACCCACACACGTGTGCATACACACATACACACAAACACATGCACACATATACACACACACTAAATAAATGTAATTTTAAGAAAAAAACTTCTAAAGAACAACAACAAAAAATAGCTATAATTCAGCTTTACTGAATCTCCAAAGGGAACCACAGTAAATCACACCCTTTAGGAAGGGTCAAAGAGCGTCCACTTCAGGAGCTGCAAACCTTTTATGTGCAGTATCTAGGCTGCCCCTTCCTTTTGCCCGCTCCTATCCATATAAACTAGTTCTGCCACCCATCCATTCTGTATTCTATACTAAGCCTCAAAGTGAACAGCAGATGATGTAACGGTTTCTATGTAAGACATCAACATGTCACAAAAGCACTAGGAAACTGTTGCAGAATGCTTTTTGGATGGAAAAATAAAAAAATAAAAAAAACATCATTTGTCCTGCACAGAGTCCCATCGTTTCAAGTGCCTCTTGCAGCCACTCTCCTGTAATGTATTCCAACTTGCAAGTGTAGAAATGGCCTCATTATCCCCCACAGAAGTCCTTCAGAAACTCCATTTCAAAGCAAGCACCTCAGAAAGTTAGCCCACAGTTGGAAAACTAGCGCTATAAATACGCATGGCCCAGGAAAGCGGCATGAGCTTGACTCCATGCCTGTTTCTTCAAGGAGGAAATCAGGAGAGTCGGAGACCAGCAGGCTGCTGAATGAACAGCTATCGGAATGGGGAGGTGAAGTCTCTAAGAAGTTCAGGATGACAAGGGTCAGAGGTCCAGGAACAAAGGGACCCTTGTCATCCTGAAAGAGGCAAAGAAAATAAGCAGGCAAATGTTAACAAAGAGATTCATAAAAAGCTCGGAAGTGACCATGGTGTGGGCTGGGATAAAAAGGCCAGTGACAATAAAGTGGAATCATTAGTATCAATGGGGCCTTGGTATAGGTCTCCCCAAAGCAGAGCCTCAGACAAGGATGTGGGACAAGAATGCATGGTAAGGTTCATGAGCAAGATAGCGGGATTCCACCAAGCTTCCCCACAAGAGCAGAGATGCACAGAGAACAGCTGGCCGAATGAATGACCTGCCACAGGCTACTTACTCGTCAGCTGTGCCCCACTGTGCCCCACCAAACACTGAGGGCTTCCCTCAGGAGCATTCTCTTCCAGGTTAGAGGATGCAAACTTCCAGACAGCCTGTGTTAGCTTGCTGGTGCGTGAGAGAAGTCCCCAGAAAGAAGGTAGGAAGACACCTGGTGACTGCTAGGGCCAGAATGCTGGCCTTTTTTAGCTTGTTAAAAACAGTAAGGACTATAAAGACATGCCATGAGGTACCAAAAACCTCTACTACCACAAATGCGGAACCTACAGTTTTTCTCTCTAGAGGGCCTTCCTCGGCATTGAATTTAAGATTTATTTATTTGGTAAATCATTCTTAACCCCAGTGTGTGCTAGATTCTGGGAAGTTGTATCAGGGGAGTCCTCTGTGCCTACAAACCCTATAGATTTAAAAAAAAAAAAAAGCACGTAAGGGATTGATTGTTAAAACAGGAAATAACAATGGGGCATGAAGAAGGGAGCAGAAAGAGAAAAGGCCGGGCAAGGAAGTCGAGGGATGTCACTGAAGTGGGAATCTACAGGATGAGACAGCCCTGAGTCACGTGGAAACGGAAAGCTGAGGCAGAGGTTCAGTGCAAAGATCACACATCAGGGCAGCCTCCTATGAGGTGGGGAAATGGAACTTAAACCAGGAGGTCCCAAACTTCTGTGGCAGTTCCTATTTAGACGCTAATGAACTCTGTATCAGTCACAGGGGCCTCTCTTCCGACAGGCTTCTAGACAAACCAAAGATGTGGTATGTGTTGTTTGTGGTGTGTGTATGTGTATGGTATGTGTGTGTGTTTTCTTGCTAAGTTATTATCCATATATTGGTGAATCCATAATTTCAGTTGGTCTTACCCAAAGTGAAAATCCCAATCTAGATTTCTCTGTAATAAATCTGTGATGTCACAGGGGCAGCAGGAGGTACTCTATTCCGTTCAGATCTCTATGACTACAGACACCACAGAATAGAGTGGAGGAACAACCAAGGGGAAGTGTCTATGATGCCAAGGAGGAAAGGGCCAGGATACTGGGAATCTCTCTAGCCCAACCCAGGCCCTTTTCTCTGTACTCTTCTGTGATGAATGCTCTGCCCTTAGACTTGAATGCTTAGAAAAGTGAAGCTTAAATAAGTAAGGTAAGGTATCGACCTGAGGTAGAGAAGGAACAGGAAGTGTAACATATATGTGTGACATCGCGTAAGGCTTTAGGCACATAGTAGGTCAGACATGGAAGCCAATATGGTTAAGATGCTCCTCAAAGCAGCCAGTGTCCTTCTTCAGATCCGTAGCCATGGTGCCATCTCTGTTTCACCATACACACTGATTCCTGGACCAGAAAAGCAAGTGCTGGTGTCACAGGTCCTTCCCTGGGCATTGCACCTGAAGGTCTCACCAGCTGGGTGCTCTTTAATTTCAATTATTTGGAGCCTTCTAGCCTTGGGGGACTAGACATGCAAACAAGAGTTGCTATCAAAAAAAAACCTTTTAATTTAGTATTATCTAACAAAACCATGCCTAAAACTTGTTACATGTACTAACTTAAGTGAAACTTGTAAGGCCTTCTGAGAGACGTCCTTAAAGCACAGCCAAACATGGAAAGATCCTAACAGACTCTGTAGGGAAGTTGGGGTTTAAACATGTGGGGGTCCAGTGCCAGCATCCCTCATGGACCCCAAGCTGTAGAGCTCTATGAAGTTAGTGGTAGGCAGAAAGAACTCTCCTTGGTGGTATAGCTTAGGAGATGCCAGCAACCTGACTATACAGAAGATTCTGGATAGTGTACAGAACTTATTGCCAACTAAAAACCAGTTTCCAGACTTTATTACATCCAACATGAAGGGTTTCACATTGATTCCTTTCTAGTGGGGGATAAAAATATGAAAGTTTGAAGAAATTGATCTTCCTCTAATTCCAAACATAGTCAAAGCAATTAATGCGCCTTGTCCAAAGAGAAGGTGGAGGCTAAGATAGGTACCCACTGTCACTCCCAATATAATAGCTTTCTTTGCAGCCGGTTCCCTTTAAGTCATCCGTTTGGGACAATGCCTCAGTCTTCAAAGGAAAAAATTGCCTGCCTTCTGATACACATGTCAAAAAGGAAAAAGGGCTGGGATGAGCTGAGCCCAGCAGAAAAGGGTGACAAAGGGGCTATTTCTGTTATGCTCCAAGCAAGGAGAACAACAGAAATGCATGGGTCTCAAGGCTGGAGAACACAGTGTGAAGCTACCCGGTGACAGCAAGTAGGATTGCTCAATACACACTGTTCATTTGTGTTCATCAGGAACAATGGGACACCTTCCACAGAGGGCACAAGGGACACCAGTTAGAGGGAATTGAAGTCCAAACGATATGCCCCAGTAGTCAGAGAGTATGCCCTCTCTAAATAAGTCCAGGGCTCCTGGAACTGATGAGTTAAAGTCCAGGCATCTCAGGGCAGGAGTCTGCAGCAGCGAGAGCCTCCATGAAACTCTGAAGTGTTCTGAAGAACAGCGATCTCCCAGCAATTGCAAAGAAATGAAAACTCAAGTTCTGCCCGTCGCCCATCAGTAAGTACCACGCCAAACCCAGGCAAAGCCCTCAGATGCATTGCTCAGAAGCAAGGCTAGGGATGTGAGAGCATACACCACTAGGGAAATGCTGAAGAGGATGAGCCTAGAAGATCATGCGTTCAAGACCAGCTTGAGCTGTACCCTGGGATGGGAATACAGCCCAGTCTATAGATGGCTTGTCTGCCATGCATGAAGTCCCGGGGTAGATCCCTAACTCTGCAAAAACAAAGAACAGTGGCACTTGTCTGTAATCCCAGCTCTCAGGAGGTGAAGACAAGCAGATCAATTGATCAAGGTCATCCTTGGCTACATAGTGAGTTCAAAGATGGCCTTGGCTACAGGAAACATTGCCTTTCCAGACACACACACACACACAGACACACACAGAGAGAGAGAGAGAGAGAGAGAGAGAGAGAGAGAGAGAGAGAGAGAGAGAGAGAGAGATGGAGAGGAGAGAGAGGGAAAGAGAGGGAGAAAGGAGAGTGTCTCTAAAGCTGCAACCCAGCCACCTGCCAGGGCTGGAGGGGCAGCAGTGACTGCTCAGCTCCCATGCCTATTTGGTGGCATTTGGTATTTCATTCTTGTGGCCACAGGACTGAGGGATTTTAGTTGGTTCTGGTGAAAGGCTGACTTAGTGCCTATGGATCACAGCTGTCCCTTCAGATGCCAGTTCATGTCAACTGGAAAAGCACAGGCTTAGACGTCCCAGTCATACAAGTCACGGTAGGAACAAGTCAGGTTTCACTCAAGTGCAAAAGGAGAGGACACACAAGGGCATGAGTGCTAGGATGTGAGAGTCACAGGGGCTACGCTAGTATCTGTCTGTGACAATTCCCTCTGCAAGTCACTTATACTCTTCATTCTTATCTATAAAAGGGAAGCTGCTGAGGGCACAGCGCAATCTCAGGCACAGGTAATCAAACTCAGTTTAGAGTGGAACCAGAGCTGGGCTTGTCTCCAGAACAGCATTCAAACCTCACAGCAATAAATCTGGTAAAATCAGGCTAAGGGGGCTTAGGGTTAAAAGAGGAAACAGCCTACCCTTTAAGCCATAAGACATCAAAGAACCCTCAACCCACTGCCCACACCAAAGAACTTTCAAACTCAGAAGCACAATTATTCGGTAGTCACTTATTTCAGAAGTGTGATTTCTAGACTTCTGTGAGAGACACACTCAGGGACCAGATCATTAGCTTTCATTCAAACTTTAGCTCTAAAAATTCTTCTGCAGAGTGTATCAGAAAATGTTTTACTAGATTGATTATCAATGACTACTCTGTGTGTGTGTGTGTGCGCGTGCGCACGCTTGTGCATGCGCATGTGTTTACTAACATAAACAATGTTGGGGTTCTAGGCATTTTTGAAGCCATTAGCAGAGTTTTATACTGATGCTGAGTATTCCAAGTTGGGGCTTTATATTTGCCCAGCAAACACTGTGCCCAGCTGAGCCATCTTCAAGCCTTTGATTTTTCTTTAACACACTTAATTCAGTGGCAAATCCCATGCACAGTGAGATTCCACTGTACCACCATAGGTTTCCCAAACAGAGCATCATTTTAAAGTTGGATGCGATGCTTAGGACCTCACTGTTTAAGAAACACAACTGCTACCTCCTAGTCAATACTAAACATGTGAAAACATGGGGTGGTAAGAGTTGGTCTGAAAAATTAGTTCATTTTTCACTCCTCAAAAGGGAATTCAAGCCCACCTTTCTTTTCTGAATTTACATTTCAGTAACTACAGCCCCAAAATGTTAAGGGTGCTGCTCACATTTTGAACAGCGTATAGCTGGGAGCGCCACCGATGCTTGAGAAGAAAGCAATTATGCCAAGGCAATCAATAAAATGAACTGTAACGATTAATCCTCCATAATCCATTTTCTTCCCATAGGAGACAGCACTGGACTTTCTTAGCAGCATTTCCACAGAGCGCTATCAGCTCCGTCTAAGACAGCAACCATGAACAGAAAATGGTGATGCTAATTTAGGATCAAACAATCTGATCTGAGGCATGTCTATCAACCTGTGTGTTTTGATTGAGACGGCAAAGGAAAGGGGACTCTAACAAAGGCATTGTGCTCAGCAAGGTCCCTGGGCTGGTTCACTGCCACCTCTCAAACACCCTCAAACCTCCCAGGTGACAGGCACGATAAACAATGTCACAGACAGAGAAAACAGAAATGTAAAAGAGACTGAAGGCTTTGGTTTGCCAATGGCCACACCCATCCACCCCTCCCAAGCTGAAACTACTGACCCTCAAAGGTCCACAGAGCACATCACTGCATTGTAGAATCTCCACGTCAGTCATTTGCTCAACAAATGCTTGAAAGTCTTCTCTGTGCAGAACCCCCACCATCTGTTGCCTGGCTTTTAAAATTAATCCAAGCACCAATAAAGAGGAGGGACCCTCGACTTCAAGTTTGGCTGCAATCTTGCATGAGAAGGGAGGAAAGCGACTTCATGACATCAGTGCCTCCGGAAAGATAAGGCAGAAGATGGCATGAATGGAGCTTTCCAGAGCCAGCGCACAGGTGGGTTGTGCATGTCTGCAGGTTGCCGCTGCCTGGGCTCAAAGCCCTTATTAGTAGTAACACATTTTTACCCGTGCAATGGGCTCTGGTGCCCAGATCATCAGCCCAAACGCCATGAAATCATTTTAATTCTGCACACCACCCATCTGGGGCATTGCTCCCCACGCGTCAAGCACTCTCGGATCAATGTTTCATCTGCCACGTTTGAGAGAATCACTGATCCTTCTCATTCATTATTTGGATCCAGGCTCACAGAATGTTTCCCACACCCTTTATCCCATTTTTTTCACCCAAAATCATCAGCACGCGATAGGAGGAACCGGTCTGTCCTCTCCCCATCTGTTTGCCACTTTCTAGAACATTAAAGAGAAGCTCACTCCTAGGGGGTAGAAGAGCCAAATTGGCTTTCCTACACCTGTGTTGGTCCCTTTAATCATAAAACAACAGGAAAAGAAAAAAACCAAAATATTCTTTTTCTTTGACCAGTCCCATTGAATCGGTGGCTTTTATTTGTTTACAGAACAGTAGTACATCAAAAGCAAAAGGGTTGGGGCAAAAAGAGGAAAAGCCATGATTAAAAGCCTGCCGTAGCTCAAGGACACAAGCGAAGTGGTAGCTGCTTGACTTAACCACTGCCCACTAATTAAATGCAAAACAGCGAGCAACATGAATGTAAAACAGTATGAGCAATACTATGTGCCCCCCTCCCCAGTAAAATGCTGTGGTCTCCCCCAACCCCTAGCCTGCTGGATTTTCCTATTCAAACACTTGGACCAGATAAGCATGCTTGCAGCACGCTGTTAATCAACACTTCCCAGTCTGCAAGCGCCTCCTCATTCAAAGAGAATTAATAACGGGTTCGGCTGCAGACCGCCAGGCCCAAGGTGCAGCTGGCTCCTAGTCAAGTGCTCTGGGATCCGCGGATGGCCTTTTAAGCTCCAAGAGATCAAATTCAATTTTCCTTCTGGGATAGCCTGAGCATTGGAAAGCCTAAGGAGAGCCTCTGTGGGGTTTCAGAAAAGCACTGGAGAATAACAGAGTGGAGGGAAGAAAACATCTCAGCGGCTGTTAAACCATTTATGCATCCTCCTAGGGGGTGTAAGGTGTTTCCCTGGGCTCTAAGGCTGGGAGAAGGCCTGGGTGGGAATGCTTTCCTCCAAAGTACTTCCCCAGCCAGCAGACACTGCAGGAGCTCACATCTGAGAGGGTAGGCACTTAGGATCTCTCACTCCCACATGGATGAACAAGAGAAAACTTCCAGCTGATCTTACACTTCCCAGCACTAACCCCACTTGTTCCAGCAACAGGAAAAATTGATAGTCTACACAGAGACTACTTACTATAATAATAGCTTTCTGCACCCAACAATGTGCTATAGGACACACCCTCTCTCTACCTCATTCCCACCTGGTAGTATTTCTGCCTATGGCTGAGGGCTGGCAAAAGAGGTCCCTTGTCTGCCAAGGGCTGCAGGGATGAAGCAAGCATGGAAAGTCAAGCAAACATCTCTCGACAGCCAGATTTCTGAAAGCCACCTACGTCTGCCCCCTTCCACACCTGGTGGTCAGGCAGGTCAGCCAAATGAAGCTGGCCACTAGGAATCAGAATGGGGACAGGGAAGGCAACACTGCCAGCCTGGGAAGCAAAGGGTGGCGGCTCAGACTTGAAATCCCAGCGCTGGAGAGGCAGTGGCAGGCTGGCTAGACAAGGCCGGCTGAAGCATGGGCAAAAGGCTGTTTGGTTTAGTACAGTGGTTAAAGCAAAGCCTTGGAAGTTGTGCTGCCTGGGTTCTAAGCCCAGCTGACGTGAGGAGTTGCAGGAGAGCAGTTTACACTGCTGATTGCTCCTCTGGTGCCTTCTCCCTGGCACGTGATCCTGTGGCATTGTAATCACTCGGAGAAATTGCTTGTTACTAATCTGATCAACGTTTCGAAGATGTTCTTGACAAGCTGCTTCACCTCACACCCCCACTGTGTGCACAGCAATCCCACCCATCCCAACAGATCTGGAACAATCCTTGGCACACAATAAGCCCTATATAAGTGATAACTATGTTCCTCTTAATCATTTATTACCTCCAGCAAGATGTAGTCTGAAAAACAAAGATATGCCACAGAAATGCAGGCTAACATCCACCAAAACATGCATAAGAGAGTTCATAGCAGCTTTCTTTATGCGTAGCAGCCAAACCTAGAAGGAAAATAAAACCCTCCCACAATTAAAACGAGGGTGGACAGATAGAACTCTTCAGACAGCAGATTCATACACAGTGATCAAGAACACCTGCCCCAGGCAACGACAGACCTAGTGTTGAGCCAAAACCTCGGAGAGGAATACACATTCTGTGTTTCCATTTAGGTGCAGCTGCAGAGAAAGAAGTAAGCTCTACAGAAAAAGCAGTCACATGGTCACCTGTGTGGTGATATTTGGTTAGTGAGCTAACAAATAAAGCTTGCCTGAAGATCAGAGCGTGGAACTAAGCCACTGGTTACCCTTAGAGGCCAGGCAGTGGTGGCACACACCTTTAATGTTAGCACTCAGGAGGCAGAGGCAGAGGCAGATGGATCTCTGTGAGTTCAAGGCTACCCTGGGCTACACAAGATGGATCCAGTCTAAAAGAGAAATAAGAGTCAGGTGGTGGTGGCTCACACTTAGTACAGGGAGTCACACACCTTTAATCCCAGCACTAGGAAAGTGGAGACAGGAAGGGATATGGCTGGGCCAAGAGAGGACTATAAGGCAGGAAGAGACAGAAGCGCAAGGTGTTCAGTCTGAGGACTTGTAGACAGGATACCCCATTCAGTCTGAGGATTTTGTAGAAGTAAGAACTAGTGGTTGGTTGCTCTACTTCTCTGATCTTTCAGCTTTCACCCCCATATCTGACTCCAGGTTTTTATTATTAAGACCAATTAAAAATCATGCTACACACCTGAGAGGGGTGGGAACAAGGGACCTATGTGGGTGCTAGAACTTCTGACTTCTACCTCATGGTAAAGAATATGTAAAAATCCACCAAATTTCAATAATTAAGACACTTACGGTACATGATGCCTCAGATTCCAAGGACACGTTACATCAGTCCACTGTTTCGTGACTTTAGGCCATGCATGCACGGCTTTAAAGGCTGCCAGGAGAGTGGCACACACGTCACCTCTGTTCATTAACCCCGAACACCAACTCACTACTCCCCGGACAGTACTGTCTTACATTTGAGACCAAATAAAAGTCTATTTCAATAAAAAAAATACATGATAAATAAAGTGGGGGCTTTGTTTGTTTGCTTTGTTTTCTTTTGTTTTGTTAACTACAGAGACTGGGGAGATGGCTCTATCAGTAAGGTACTTCCCTGGTAAGCCAGGTACCTGAGTCCAGTCCCCAGAACTCCTAGGACCCGTGGAAGCTATGGTTGGTCACTAACAAGTGCAGTCCCAGTGCTGGAGAGGCAGAGGCTGGCTTGCTGGCCAGGTTGCCATGCCTAGTGAGTTTCAGAGCACTGAGAGACCTTATCTCAAAAGCAAGGTGGACAGCGCCTAAGGAACAATGGTCAGAGCTGTCCTCTGGCCTCCATTTGCACACATGCTCACACATGAACTGTCGCGCACACACACAGAGGCAGGGGGCGTGAGTCGGGTGTGAAAACAGTAGACTTTGGACGAGCACAATCACGAGTCCAAGAAGACAAACAGGTCTTTGCTCTTGTCTAGGAGAGGACAGACTATGCTCAGAGGCCAAGCCCAGCCCTTTGCCTGCTTTTGAACAATCTGCAAAGGAAGAATAGTTTTTCCATTTTCAAATGGTTGGGAGAGAGCTGATATAGCTCAGTGCACAAGGCCCTGAGTTTTATTCCCAGCACTACCAAAAAATAAATAAAATAATCAAATGGTTTGGGGATAGCAAAAGAATATTTATCAGCATATAAAATTATATGAAATCCAATTTTCCTAACATAAAATGTTATTAAAATATTAATTACATATTAATTTACATACTGTTTTTAGCCCTTTCTCTAAGCCAAGGAATGAATGTATTTGCAAAACTGGAAATGTTTGCCATAGCCATTTCCTGAAAAGATTTGCCAATCCCCGCACTGATGTAAACTTCCATCATTGCTGGTGTAGCTCCTCCACAGAGCCACCTCCCGGTTCTCATCCCTGCTCTCAGAAGTGGTTCTCAAAGGCCTCTATGAGTCACCCCTGGTCACTATCTAACACTGTAAAGCCTAACGGGTTCATCTGGGCTCTGAGAACTTGGGACAAACTCTGCTTCATTGGCAACCAGAACATGAAACATTGCTCTCTTCTGGTCCCCATAGGTATTGTGTGAAGGTTGTACACAGACTTGCAGGCAAAAACACTCATTCGCGTAAAATAAAATAAATAAGCCTTTAAAGTAATTTAAGAAAAGAGTGTTTGAGCCTCCAAGTCGGGTGGAGGTCAGTGTTTCCATACAGCTGATGGGATTCCTTCCTCCATGTGAAACACCCTTCATTCTATCTCCATTGGAGTCAGTTCTCCTTGGCAGATGGAAGCTCACCGGATACAAAAGCCATACTAGAGTTAAGAATCATATTCAGCCTTCTGTATTATTTTTCAAAAAGCACTTGAGGAACATATGAGGGAAGAAAAAATATGTGTAAGGGAAATTTCTATCGTCTTTTAATAAATATTGAATCGAACAAAATATGCTGAATTTACCAGCTCATCGTTTCCAAGTATGGCTATTTCTCTGTCTGCAGTGGCAATAACTGTTTTTGACAGACAAGATCAAAATCTCCAAGGGCAAATGTGTACTTTAGGAAATAGAGTAAACACCTCGCAGCGGTGAGTTCCTTCCTGTGGAATGCTGCTGAAGAAGCGGGCTGAGGATCCCTCCATTTAATGTTAATCATTTATGAAATACTGTGGCTCACAGTGCAGCAATTGGAGTCATTTCAGGCAGTAAATATACATTTCCTGTCAAAACACATCAAATGGAGAAGGCTTCAATTTATTTGAGAATGAGTTGTAACTAACTTCCAGATTGGCAATTTGGAGAAATCTCTGATGGTGTTTAATACCCTTGACGCTTCTCTTTTCTTGGTTTTTTTCTATTTTTTTATTCATTTTTATTTTAAGTCTTATTTTTTTTTTCAGTGTCAGGGATCAAACCCAGCCCTTGTGCATGCAGGGCTACTGATCTACCACTGACCTACATCCCAAGACCCAGTTTTTTTTTCACTTCTTGCCTCTCCAGAAATGGCTCCAGTTCACTCCTGTGTGGAACCTCCCCTCCAATTTCAAACCCACCATGCCCTTTCTTTTCCCAGAACTTGGGTCTTACAGAAGTGTACATAACACAACAAAGAGTAGCCAGGGTTTCTAGGTGTGATTTACTATCTTTTTTAGGGCTAAGGAGCTAACCTCACTGACCATTCTGCTGTATCATTTCAGCCCACTGAAAGGAACAATGATCTAAAAAATGAAGGCATCTACACAAATGGCTTTTTACAAAATTGAAGCCCCACGATGGGTAGACCAAGCAAGCTCCATTACCAGCGATTTATGACAGGGCTCTGGCAGTCTCAATAGACTAAGGTTGGCCACCCACCCAATACAACAATTGAGTCGACAGTAATGGTGAAAAACGGGGTAGGAGATGTATTTAATAAAGCCACACTGGAAACGTTTGAATAAATAAAGGCATCTAGTGACATCAAGCTCTTCTTCGGGTACCACGTGAAGTTTAGGTTTAAATAGCATAGCAAATAAGTGGTACGCATGACTAAACAGTTCTGATCAAGGAGTGGTCCCACAGATCCTTGACCCATCATTGCCTCTACTCAAGACCTGCAAGTGGTCCTGGAGATTGTTAACCTATTCTGTACTATCATCTCTGAGGGCACCAATCTGGTTCCCATAAGGTAACTACTTTTACTCCAGGATAGAGTCTTACCACCTTTGCTCTTTTGGGAACTCAAGGTGACCTTCAGCCAAAGGGTGGACATGAAATGAAGGCAGACACCAGGCTTTCACGCAGCATTAGTTTCCTGTGAGTCCAAATGAGAAGCTGAAGCTGTTGAGCAAGAGCATTTCCTCAGTGCCCTATTTTAGTGCCACAAGTATCTCAGAAGCACGGGGCCTCAACCTGCTTCTTGCTCCCCACCCTGTCATTTTCCCAGTTGTCTTTCCTCCTCAAGGTCACTCCCCAGTACAAAATGGTTGCTACAACACCAACTAGTGCATCAGATCCCAGGACATGACAAGATCAAGAAAGGGTCCCACTGCTAATTTCAGAAAACTTCTCCAATATTCCACTCTCCATATAAGTCACATTGCCATTGTACAATAGAAGCTGTGAGACATAGTCTTGATTCTATGTAGTACGTGCCTTACTAGAAACCAAGGTTCTAATACCAAGGAAAGGCTATGATGCAAATTGCATCCCTTCTACCACCTTCTACTGCATATGTCCATTTTGCTTGCACAGCCCTCCACAGAAAGAAAGGGCCACAGAGGATACTAGACAGAAAACAGGAGTCTTGGCAACCGTCAATTTTTGATGCTACTTCTTGGTACAGTTTCTGTTTTTCCTCCAACCAAGTGGATAGAAATTTTTCCTAACTTCTTTCTCTGATCCCCATTCCCTTTACTTCTGAAAGTATCTCTCAAGAAAATAAAGATTCTATTGCTGAAGACACTGCACACTTTGGTCACAGAACAAGAAGAGATCAAGCTAGCACTGAACTGCAAGTTTCCTTCATGATGGTTACCTTTCATAGTCCTAGAAAGTATGATAAAAGGTTCTGGAGGAGAAAAAAATATCAATAATCTTATTCAGCTGTGAACCGTGTGTGCTACAATAATGAGAAGCTTGGCAAGATACTCCCCCTGGTGCATTAGTGGCATAATGTTATGGGGGTTACCAACTACTTTTTTTGTTCGTTTGTTTGTTTTACTGGATTTAAGGCTGGCTTCACAGGAGGAATTTCATACCTAGGACTAGAATCCTAGCAAAGGACCTGTGACTGGCAGATCAAAAGCCCTAGAGGAGAGCCTACTATTATCATTTTTGCTAACTAGATATGGTATCAAGCTGCATTCTAGATACTTATCTTTATTCCCATTGATTATTACAGTTTACAGCCTTCATTGGAGAAGCTTCTTTTTGATTGGGATGCAGTTAGTAAAGAGACTCACATCTGGTCATAGTGCACAAGTGGCTGTGGAATGAGTGCTCAGCCCTAAGTGGGCATTTATGTGCACACACATGCTGGTGCACATGTGTGCACAAGTGCGAGCTTGCACACGTGCACACACACACACACTTCAAAGAACATCAGTAAAGAAATGGCAAAAAAAAAAATCAGAGGTTGGGAAGACTGCTAAGGATCAGTGTCTTCTGGACATGATAATAGCTCACGGCCACTGAGGCTGCCTGCACAAGGCCAAGCCTATCAACTCCAGCCCTTCAAAACCCTCCTAGCTTAGGAGCTATCTCTCCAGCTCTGGGTTACAGGCACACTTCGACAGGCTTTTCATATTGGCGCCAGGGATCCAGGCTCAGCTCCTCAAGCTTGTAGAGCAGTCACCTTACTGACTAGGCAGTCTCCCCAGCCCCGTATGCCTAACTTTAAAGGATATGCCAAACTCTATTAAAAACCAGGTTGTCCACAGACTTCCTTTAATCAAAGATTCCACATTACAAATCAATGTACGTACTTCCAAATCTAAGTGTGCAGAGGCAGGTGTGATGGTGAACGCCTATGATCCCACTACTGGGAAGGTAGAGACAGGCGGATCAAGGCCATTCTAGGCTATGTAGGGAGTTCAGGCCAGCTTGTGCTACGTGAGACCCTTTCTCAAATTAATTAAGTTAAATAATCTGTGATACCGTCCTTGTATGCCCTCAACTCCATGGGCCTCCTTATTCTGTAACAGCAAGAAGCCTGCTGCCTCAGCCTGTAAAAGAGGTATGGGGTGGTGGCGGGGGCACAGTGTACTATCTTAGCATCCATCAAGCATTTTTTTCAAGGGCAAGAAAACTGCACCGCCCAAGGAGCTGTCTGAGGTGCTTAAGGTTAATGGCAGTATTTACATAGCCATCAATTCACTTTACAAAGAGCTGCCCCATAGGACTGTACAGCAATTGACAGAGGCCCCAGCCAGAGCAGGGCAGACAGGCACCTCTAACAAGGAGGAGCAGTGCCTAATAAATTCAAGTGACGCCACTTAGTTTTCCCCAGTTTATCTCCCCATCTAGAGTTGAAAATCCCTGGGCCTCTTGATCAACACATCAGACTGTACTTCCAGCTCTCCATAATCTTTAGGAACAATTCGAAAATAGGTTGGTCCTAGTAAAATAAAATGATTGCACTTTGCAGGACAGTGCAGACCCTTCTACCTGCACCGTCTGGTATGGAGCCACCACACACACACAGACAACTGGTTAAAGCTACATTAATTAGACTTAAATAAAACTTAAAATGCAGGTTTTCTTTAGGTCTCAGAAACGAAGGACCAAAAGTGGATGCTGGCCAGCTCTCCGAGCTTTATGGAATACCTGTGGCTCCTCCCAGCACTTCTCACCCCACCAAGAGGTTGGGCTTTTGCTTCCCTTTCCCCAACCTGATCCCTAATAATCCAGCCATTTGTCTACACCAGTGGTCTCTTGGCCTCTGGCTGCCTCTTGGTCCCCTGCGGCTCCTCTCGTGGTCTGGTTTAGTCTGCAGGCCGTGTTCAGCCTGGACTCTGGCCTCTGCCTGCTTTCTCCCTTATACTACAGTAAAAATCTTCTCCATACTTTAGGAGCAGTCATGTTCTTCTTTTATTTCATTTCTTCATTCACTCCTTATCCATGATAGGCACATTTACAGAGTTCGCAGAGGGAATGTGGCTTAATAGCTATAATAGCAGACAGTGATGATTTTGGGTTTTGTGTGTGTGTTAGGCATGAGTGTGTACATACATTTGTACGTGTAAGCATGTGTGTACATGTGGAGACAAGAAAACAACCTCAGGTGTCATTCCTCAGGCACACCATCTTCTTTCTTCCTCCCTTCCTTTTTGCTTTTTAGACCAGTTCTCTCACTGATCTGGAACTCACCAATCTAGGCCAGCTGTCCAGTAATTTCTGGGGTCTGCCTGGCAGTAGGGATTTTAGCACATTCGCATCATTGCAGAAAGTTCTACTGGAGCATTCAAGAATATGTAAGATTGGGAGCTGAGGAGGTGGCTCACTTGGCAAAATGCCTACTGAGCAAGAATGAGTGTGGGTTCCTTGGTACCCATGTGAAACCTGCATCTACAATGCTCTGAGCAGAGACAGGCGTATTACTGGAGCACACTGGACAGCAATCAGTGCACTCCGGGCTCTGCGAGAGAGTCTGTCTGAGAATATGAGGAAAAAGAACAATAGCAGAAGACCCCTAGCATCGACCTATCAGCTCCATATATACCCAAGTATATGTGTACACACACACACACACACACACACACACACAAATTGTAGTTGACAGATTTAACCTCTGAGACCAAGAACCTGACCTCTTCTGGAGTTGCCATAACTTAGTTCAAGAAGAAGAAGCAACAAAAAGGCTTTCCTTGTCCAGACATCTAAAGCACATCCTCTCATGCGACAATTCCACTTCCGCCCCCAGAAAACCCCTAACCCATGAGTAGAAAGAGACCTGTAATCCTGAGGGGCTTCACCTAATATGTGCCACATCTCGGGGAATGTCGTGCATGAACTTGTTCACTAGCGGTCTCCTTCCCCCTCCCTCCCTAACAGGAAGAAATTGGGGGGGGGGATCTTAGGGTGCATATAAAGAAGAACACATGGATAAAATGTACATCCAGAGCAGAACATTAGATAACCATTGAAAAGACTGAGCCTGCATAGCTCAGTGTAAACAGATCTCAAAAACAGTAAGTGAAACACACTTGTGAAACCAAATCTCTCATGTGATATGGTTTAAATGAAAAAGTTCACCTACAAGGTTGTATTTAATGAGAACACTTAATTTAAATAACAAATGGAAAGGTTTGATGCATTTTAATGTTAAGGTATAATGATGAATATGCTTCCTGATTCTTTTGATTTATTGACAATGACAAATCAGCCTCACATGGTCAGAGAGACCCAGGTTTCCAATCCATCCTTCCTCACGGGGCTCAGAGCCGCTTGAGATATGATGTGTAATAAATATTTCTTGGGGCCAGAGAGAAGGTTCAGTTGGTGAAGTACTTGCTCTCTGAACACAAGGGTCTCAGTTCAATCCCCAGAAGACAGATAAAAGTAGACCAGCATAATGGCACTGTATTGCCAGTGCTTGGCATCAGAGACAGGGGACCCCTTGGGTTCACTGGTGGGCCAACCTAGCCTACCTTGAGAGCTCTAGAATAGCAAGAGACCCTGTCTCAAATTCAGAAAGTGGCAAAAAAAAATCAGAATGTGGCTGGGGTCTGAGGAACAGCACCAAGGGTTGTCATCTGGCCTACACACACACACACACACACACACACACACACACACACACACGCACACATTCACTACACAGACACAAACATGTGCAGAAGGAATAGAAGTTAAACCCTCTAATGTCTGCGGGTGGAGAGAGTGAAAGGCAACCTCCATTCTGTCTTATGTTCCTTCTACTTCCACTTTTTTTTATTTTTAACTTTCATGTGGCCAGTGGGGCTCTTAGGTGTCACTGTGGTCCTGCATTGTGGCAGGTGACTTCACTGGTGTCACGATGCTGCCTGAACAGCTATAGCAGTGTGAACCAGCAGCCCCCACCACAGTTCTTTAAAGTGTACATCTACTTTTAAAGAATATGTTTTCCTGCCGGGCGGCGGTGGCGCATGCCTTTAATCCCAGCACTCAGGAGGCAGAGGCAGGTGGATCTCTGTGAGTTCAAGGCCAGCCTGGTCTATAAGAGCTAGTTCCATGACACTCTCCAAAGCTACAGAGAAACCCTGTCTTGAAAAACCAAGAAGAGAGAGAGAGAGAGAGAGAGAGAGAGAGAGAGAGAGAGAAGATATTTTTCCAAAAAGAGAAAAAATAAAATAAAAAACAAAGCAGCTGCTTTGATGCTTTTATTTCTCAGTCTTCCGTGGACACTGTGTCCAGTTCTGTCCTCTCTGCCACTGAACTGGGAGTCAGGAGCCTCAACTCCTGACTCTCCAGGTCTGAGTGCTGGAAGGCGACATAGGCCCAATGGGCAGGTAATCAGAAAGGAAGGCAAACACAGGGGAGAGTGGGGCAGAGATGGCCAAAGGACACCTTGCCAAGGGGACAACCATGACTGATGGGTCCTAAGGAAATGTTAATGCTGACCTATTCACACAGAACACAACTGTGAGAGAACACCAGGGTTCCACACACCGCCGTACCAGGGTCCCACACACCGCTGTACCAGGGTCCCACACACCGCCGTACCAGGGTTCCACACACCGCCGTACCAGGGTCCCACACACCGCCGTACCAGGGTCCCACACACCACCGTGGAACTAAAACCCAGCTCTGTAAAACAGGGAGATTAGATGATGGCCCTGGCCCAAAAGCTGGATGGTCACAAACTCTCAGCTTCCTCACACCATGTTTCTATGACTGGAACTCTATATAGATAGATTGCAGAAGAGAACTCACCAATCCCCATTTTTAGGGTGGCACACACCGGTAATCCCAGCATTCTGAAGGTGCAGGAAGGAAGACAGAATTCAACGTTATCCTTGACTACATAGCAAATTCAAAACTAGCTTGAGCTATATGAGAGACATAGTCTGAGGGAGACAAAATGTCGATAAAATCACACTTATTTTCTTATTCAAGGGAGGCTTTAGTTTGCAAACTTCTAAGTTCTTTAAACAATGCAGACAATGTAACCCCCATTCAAAGGTTTTCACTTAAGCAAACCCAAAAGGGAATTGCTTCCTCCAAGGGGCAAAAGAGAGCAACAGAACTTGTGCAAAAACGTTCCAGAGTACCACATTGACTAACTCCCATGCTAATCAAAACAGCCATTTTATGAACATCTCTGAATTCTAATTTTTCACCTCTGAAAAATACACCATCCTGCAAGGTGTTGCTCAGAGTATGGCCCCACCACAGATTTGCTCATGGAAGTGTGTGAGACATGCACACTTACAGGCCCCACCATAGATTTGCTAGATTCCAACTCTGGGCATGAGGATGGTGAACCTGGTTCAGCAAGCCCCCAGGTAAGTCTTATTTACTGGCACCTAGGCATGATGGCACTTGCCTATAGTTTAAGAGCTCCAAAATGAGCGTGAAGCAAAAGTATCTTGAATTGGAGTCCAGACTCGGCTACATGGTAATGTCAAGGCCATTTGGGGTTACATTAAGAGAGCTGGAGAGCTGTCAGAAAAAAATGCTTGTTTAATCCTAGCACCCAAGTAGAACCCAGGCAATCTCAGCAGCATCCCAATGGCTGGAAAGGTAGAAATAGGAGGAATCTTGGGGCTTGCTGGCGAGTCAGTCTAGGTAAATTGGCCAGCTCCGGGTGCAGTGACAGCTACTGTCTCAGAAAATGAGGTGGGCAGCAGTCAAGAAGGATAGTAATGTCAACCTCTGGTTCTACACACACACACGGGTATGTGCACACACACACACACACAGAGAGAGAGAGAGAGAGAGAGAGAGAGAGAGAGAGAGAGAGAGAGAGAGAGAGAGAGAGAGAAAATGAGGCAGAGACAGGAGCAGAGGCCGAGACAGACAGACTGACCCTGGCTCAGAAAAAAAAAAATGAGGCAATAAATACTGCAGTTGGAAGCAAGTACAACGGAAGACTGATAGCATTAATATAAAATAGATGTGGAAACTCCAGACTTCGCGTTTTGTAAAATGCCATTAGCCTTAACTTATTTCATCCCCACTCCTTCTGAGTAAATGAAGACTGTGAAACTCATGTGGTCAACAGCTTGTAGGTTCATGTCTCTTTATGCTGTGGCTCAGAAATATTTGCACATCAAACCAGAATCTGAGTTCACACTGGGGATCCTGGGTCTTTTGTAAATGTGGAGAGAGTAAATTCAGAATCAAAATGTCTTGAAGAAACAGTTTTCTAGGAATGCTGCCTGTCGCTTGTCTCAGGGTGACCTCAACTTTTAGATTGAGGAGTCTCCTGCTCTCCTGATGAGTACTTCGAGGGATGGTTGCTGGGCTTTGTTCATGGAGACACTGGGACACACTAATACGTGACCTCGAGAGTTCTCGAGGTTGCTACTTTAACATAGGGATCCCATGTGGACAAAAAAGCTAAAGGGTCCTCCCTGTTCCCAACTCCTCCAGAACAAATGTGGAACCTGTGTATTCCAACCCTTGCCATTTTCCTTCTCAGTGACACTGAAGCCTCATACAAATGAACTTCACACACCTGAAGCAGCAATCCATGGGACCACCACCACCCCCCGCTCAGATAAAGGTTTATTTCTAAATCTTTAGAATCAAATTAGGACATTGTCAGGCCCCTATTTGTGCAAATGTTAATTTCAAGTGTATTTAAATAACTTTGCCTCTTGCCTCATCTCATCAAGCAGAGATGCTTCCACTGTGTAATCACAATAATGAATAAACATGGGGAGCTTACAAAGGACTCCGGCACCACCAAACTGATCAATTGTTAATTCTACCAAGTGACAAAACGTGCCTTCCTTGGCAGCGACTCCATCAAGCCATGATTATAGTGGGAAAGATGCCCGCATCCTCTGCCCGGTGCCTCTGGAAAGCAAGCCCACACCCATCCCTGGGACCCCACTGCGGGCTCATCTGAATCATTTCCTCCCCCAACCCACCTGAGAAAGGCAGAAGTTGTTGTGCATTTACAGAGTCATGGGCTACATGATTATTAATTGGCAGAGGACTGGAAGCAGCTATTACCAGGCTAAAGAGTCACGGAATGTATCCAGTGGGCCCTTATTATCTGGATAAAATGACAATTTCATAATAAGGATCCACATCACCATGCGATGCTTTTGTGTGTCTGGATGAGGACGATCAATGCTCATCCTGGAGACAACACATTCATTAGTTGTCCTGTCCCCACCCAGGCCTACGCCATGCACCAGAGGAATCAGGTCACCCTTTCGTGCAAGGAAAGAATGAATGACCTTCTAAAGGCTTTGCCTATGCTCTGCCACAGGCTACTGGAGTGTCTTCATCCCTGCGTGCCTTTCTTTCCTCTTGTGTAGAGGATCCTGGCATCTGCTTTATGGGAAAGTGCTGCAGCCACTATGAGCAGTAGCACGTTAGCACTGGAGAAGATTAAGCGCAGAATTCCATCAGGTCCAGAAGCCCTAGCTGTGGATACATAGCAGAAAAAAAAACTGAAAGCAGGGGCTAGAATAGCTATTCTATTTATAATATTTATAACAGCATTTTGGTAATACACAATTTGGGAGGTTTTGGTTGGTTTGTTTTTGTTTTTGTTTGGCAGGAGAGAATTTTGAAGTTGGGTAGATAAAGAAATGGAGAGGTTCAGGAGGAGCTGAAGAAGGGAAAAGAATATGATCAAAATATATGGTATGAAAATAGCTTTAATAAAAAAGAGAAGAATTAAAGAATATATATACCTACCAATCATAGCACATTTTAATGACTGTACTGTTTAAGTGCTTGGTCCATCTTATATATGTGATTTTTACCCCACTAAAGAAATATAATATATAAATATATTCTAAAAAGGAATAAAAATAGACATACTATTCAGAGGGGAAAAAAGATAAGGCCAACTTAAACGTCCATTGATAACCCAAGAGAATGTGGGAGACAACCCCTTAAAGGGGAAGAAAATTCTGATGCCTGCTGCAAAATGAATCAACCATGAAGGCATTGTGCTAAGTGAAATAAGTCAGTCAGAGAAGGACAAATAGAGGATACCCCACCTACAGAAGGTGGGATTCAGGGGCACCAGAAGCAGAATGGTGAATCAGAGCAGTCATGGAAGAAGAAGGAGTTGGGACTTAATGGCTATGCTGCAGTTTTATATAAAGAAAAGAACACCATGAATGGAAAGAGATGATGATAGCCCAACAATGTGAATGTACTATTGAAATGTAGCCTTGAGAATGGCTAAAATGGCCAATTTTATATTATTTCTATTTTTTCAATGCCCCCCAAAATTCAGCATATTACAAGACAACAGCTCCAATACTAGCAATTGTTGTTATTACTATTTTTTAAAAGTTCAGTAAGCAAATATTTACCACACATCTCCTAATCTGTAGATAGTAAACCCTAAGCTAGACATGATGGCCCATAACTGTAATCTCAATACTCAGGGAGCTAAGACAGGAAGATTGCCATGAGCTGACTATGAGCCAGCCTGGGCTACAGAGTGAGTTCCAGGCCAGCCTAGGCTACATTGTGAGACCCTATTTCCAAAACTCTCATGAAAAAGACGTATGGCTTGCTCCATACAGTCCAATACCAAGAGGTCTCCTTAAGAACCCACACTGTTGAAAGTAAGTCCCTACGGATAGAGATTCCACGCTCTTCAAACATAGGGCCTAGAGGCTCCTGTGCTAATGCTACCTGAATGCCTCCTCCCTCAAGATAGTGTTCATGCTACAAAAGGCACTGTGCAAGCTTCCAAAGGAGGGAAGCAACCAAAAATCCTACCAGCTATGATAGCTATGAACCACAACAATGCCCAGCATGGGTGGCATGGTAACCCTAAGGGTGCAGTAGTGGCATACACACCTTGGTGGTGACCAGCAGCCCTGTAATTGCACTTACGACCTGCTGAACAGGATGGAAATCACGCCTAGTACTGAAAAATCCAGCCAACTACCCGGGACTAGTGAAGTCGGGAATCTTGGAAGAAAACCTCTAACTGCCAACTTTACTAAACCATCATAATCCCTAACTACACTCTAAATACTTGTCTTTATATGCACAGGTAAGTGTGGTCTTCACCCTTCAACAAGGAAACTTCTCTTTACAGCAGACAGAGACCATGACAGAAAACCACAACCAACCAAAATGCAGAGTTATGAAGCCCAGTCCCAAAAGATAAATCTTTAAAACATCTCCAGTTTTCAATGCTCAAGGATCATTGCAGAAAAGGGGGCAGAAAGATTACAAGATCCAAAGGATCAGTGTCACGGGCTGCAGTAGATCAGCAAGACTGAGGTGGGACTGTGTCTCCTAGCAATGTCAAAAGCTAAGCTACACCCATAAGGATCACCAACATGACAACCTAACCGTGACCTAAAGACGGATAACAACAGGCATACAAATGGACAGGGAAAATACCATGAGGCCTCGGCCTCCTTAAAGCACTATAGGTGACCAAGGGCTACTAAAGACAGGGAGAAGGAGTCTTCCCCAAGAAAGAGCACACCAATTTGTTACCCAATACCAAATGATCAGTCCTGAAAACATATATACAAGTAACATTACACAGACTCAATAGATTATATTTAGAAATATGTATGTATACACACATGCATGTGACAGAAGAGGTCACGAATTTGAAGGAGAGTCAGGAGGGTTATATGGGAGGATTTGAAGGGAGAAAGTGGAAGAAGGAACAGATCTAATTATATTATAATCTCAAAAATAAAAGAAAAAGGGGGGAAAGTCTCCACCCACCCTTCCCACTCTTGCTGGCAGTGATTCCTAAGCCTTGCTGGAGAATGTTGCAATGTCAGCCAGTGAGTTTCCTAAATGGCCTCAGCTGCACATCAGTGCCTAAGTTTTGAGGTGGGGAGAATTCAGCACATAAGAAAGATGAGATTGGTACCAAGGGACACACGCAGAACCATCTTCCAGCTTGCTTAATGCAGCTCCGTGCTCCTGACAGACCCTATGGTCTGCAAAGAGCAGAACAGAATTTGAAAAAGGTGTGAGTTTGGTATCTTGGGAGGACCCAGCCCACGGTAACCAATTTTATGGCCTTTTTGATTTGTGTGTGCATGAATATTTGTGGGGGGAAGCGGGGGAGAATTTGTGTGTGCTGAGAAAGAATTAGTCCAAAAATATAGATGAAGAAAGCCTTGTCTGTGATGCGAGGTGCATTGCATAATCAGCTCTGAAAGCAGAGAGAAGGCAGCAGATGCTTGCATTACAATCCATGGCCACGGGAAGGGCTGCCAAATGCTTTACACAAGCAGTGAAGATTATACACACACACCGCCCTACTCCCCACCCCCGTCTGTGATTCTTTGCTCCCACAGATGCGTGCAGAAACAAATGCACCCCAGTAACTTTTTCTTCAGATTCCCCTAAACATCCCAGAGCTAAACACCAGTTAAAGACTTGTTCTGATACTAACTCACAAAACCTGATTTCTTCAGCAAACATGGATGTACTACAAGCCGAGTGTAGTGGCACACACTTGAAATCTCAGCATTCAGGAGACTGAGGCAGGAAGACGGCTGGGAGCTCAAAGCCAGCCTGGGTTATATCATGAGTTCATTACCGCCTGGGCTATACTGTGAGACTCTTTTTTCGAATAGCCAAGAAAATGGTGTGGGCAATGAGAGTGCTTGCCTAGCCTAGCATGCACGAAGTCCTGGGTTGGATCCTTAGCAGTACTTCATTTAAAAAAAATCCAAAATTAAAAAAATAATAATACATTAGAATAAAACCCTCAAAATTCCTTTTAACGTTTGGGTATTGGATAACTAACTGTAGAAGAATAGACTGTGGTCACGAAAAAGAATTGCAATGCTCCCTGGACCCGTACTCCCTGGGGGATTTGCCAACCTTAGGCAGATCCAGAGCATCCCCTAGCCTCGTGGGAATGCCATGGCATGAAGAGGCCCCATGGTCAAGGGCCGGTGTGCAGAACACATGGTGTGCCCCTCCTTCTCTAGCCAAGGCATAGCAGGGTTCCTTCAATGGACACTGCTGAATAAACAATGTGGGAAAGGGGATGAGGACCCCTCTTCTCGAAATGGTTGAGTCTCGACGCCTGCATGCAGATCAAAGTGGTAAATGGAAAGAGATTGATCCAAATGAGAAAAGGCACTGTGTCTAGGCAAGGTGGGCTTTTGAACCTTCCTTTCTGTATTCATCTACAGTATTTGAATTTTCTACTGCAAGCATATATTGTCTTTGTCATTTATGAAAAGAATAAAAGAAATCTTCAAAATAAAAGCCACGAATAACCAAAACCAAAATCTTGTCTAGGCAATAAGAGTCCTGGGATCCCTGTTATAAACACTGGGACTCTCTACCCCTGGATAAAGAGTTGTTGGCAACTGATGGCTTCTATTGGAGGGAACATCCATTTTCTTTAGAAATGTGGCCCTTATAGGTTGTCCTTATGCCAGTGGATAGTCTACACCCACACACATACAGGCAGCACTGACTGACTTCAGTGGGTTAAAATAAAAGACATGAAGTCGAGAGAGAGGGATAGTAGCAGTAGAGGGTAAGGAGCTGGAGCAGGAAGTGGGGGCAGGAAAGATCAAAATACATTGAATACACATATGACATTTTCACATCTGTAAACTCAGCACTCAGGATGCCGACGCAGGTAGATGTCTATGGCTTTGAGGCCAGCCTGTTCTAAATAGAGTCCTAGGCCATCCAGGGCTACACAGGGAGATCCTTTCTCAGATAGGTAGGTAGATAGATAGATAGATAGATAGATAGATAGATAGATAGATAGATAGACAGACAGACAGACAGACATAAAAGTTTGTGATTTGAAGCCCAGTGAGACACAGGCAAGTAATTATACTACACAAAAGAAGCTTAGATCTTCATGATTTTTCAGACAAAGGAGAGCATAAAAATAGAGCATACAGTACAGATGAGAATAAAGTAAAGAATCCATGCAAACATGATGGCCATTAAAATAATAAAATAATAACTCTGTAGCTCTGACAGCTCTGCCTTGATGTTTTTTTAATAATTTTGATTGCATTTAATGTTTGTGCATATGTGTATGCACGCGTGTGTGTATGTGTGTGTGTATGAGTGTATATGCATACGTGTATGTGCGTGTGCATCTGCATGTGTGTGAAGACAGCTTTCAGGATCTCTCCTTCTATCATGTGGGTCCAGGGGATCAAATCCTAGTTGTCAGGCTTGGCAGCCGGTCCCTTTACCAAAAGTGCCATCTTGTCAGCTGTCTGCCTTCAGATCATTAAAGCCCTTGCAGAAATGGGCAGGGGCTTTGTAGTTAGCCATATTTTGCCTTTTTTTATTTAGCAAAAATGATCCATGTTTTCTTTTTACTTCATCCTTTGAAAATCATCCTATTTTTCTAAGCCGGACACTTTATTCATGTGTGCTAGCAGGACTCAGTCTCAAAAAAGGGAGCAACTTATCTGTGACTCCATTGCCTACTGAGCCACAACGTCTTCTCTGTATTCACCATGTTGTCATGTTAACCAAGTACTCCCCAGTAGCCGATGCCTCCAGACTTCTGGACAATTATCTGTGTTCACACAAATGACCTGCTACTGTAAGATCTTGACATTTTGCACATAGCTGTCACATCTCAGCACCTGGTTTTTACCAAAGCAATGTTCCAGCTACTGGAGGCAAGCCAGTGAAAGAAATTCACAAGGCCCTCCTTTACAGAGACAGCCAAGAGATGGATCCCACACCACAACACAGAAGCTACTTCGTGTAAGTTGTTCTTGGAGCAGACACCAGGCTGAGAATCAGGACTCGAGAATTCCAACCCTGTGCCCTGTATACCACAGTGGGATCAAGTCACAATACCTCCTCCCCTGAGAGTGGAGCTCAGAGGTACTTTCCAGATGTGCAGTTGGAGCCTCTGCATAATTCCTTAAACCAGAATGCATAACTAAGTTCATATTTGACTAAAAAGAGAGATGGGGATAGGGATGGAGGTAGGGGTGGGGGTGGGTGAAAGGGAGAAAGGGAAGGAGAAGGGAGAAGGGATGGACTGGGGAGAGCTTGGGGGAGTGGGAGGGTGGAGATGGAGGAAGGGTGGATATTGGAGAAGGGAATAAGATATCTACATTAAGGTAGTCATTTTAGGATTGGCAAGAGTCTTGGCTCTAGAAGGGATCACAGGTGTCCACGGGGATGTCCCCAGCTCGGTACTTGGGCAGCAGAGGAGAAGGTGCCTGATCTAGCCTTGTCCCAGAGTCACATTGATGAATATCTTGATCATCACCATAGAAATTTCGTCCGATGGATGGAGATAGAGACAGAGACCCACATTCACATCAGAGCAATGGACTGAGCTCCCAAGGTCCAGTCGAAGAGCAGAAGGTGGGAGAAGATGAGCAAGGAAGTCAGGACTGGGAGAGGCTGGTCCACCAACCGAGACAGTGTGCCTGATCTAATGGGAGCTCACCAAATCCAGCTGGACCAGGACTGAATGAGCATATGATCAAACCGGAATCTCTGAATGTGGCTGCCAATGGGGGCTGACTGAGAAGCCAATGATAATGGCACTGGGACCTATCTCTTCTGCATGTATTTGCTTTTGGGGAGTCTAGTCTATGTGGATGCACACCTTCCTAGGCCGGGATGGAGGGGGGAGGGCCTTGGGCTTCCCACAGGGCAGGGTACCCTGCCCCCTCTTAAGGAAGCAGGGGGAGGGAGGAGGGTTAGTGGGGAAGTGGGAGGGGACTGGGAGAAGGGGAGGAAGTGTAAATTTTTGAATGAAAAATAAAAGAATATTAAAAAATGTCAACTATAAAGCTGCAAGTTATTTTTATTTTTGCACAAATATCAAATAGATGGGAAGACAGAGTTAGTGGCCTCTTGGGAGAAGTGGTTTGCTGGAGGGTGAGAATTGAGAAGGGTATTAGCAATGCAATTCCATGGGATAGTTCTGCAAGTCCAAGTCACTTAAGGTTCTGACGCTGGCGTTGTGAAATGACATTTCCACATCAAGTAGTTATGAAGTGATGAAGGTGGCTAAGATTACTTCCCCAAACCCATGGCGCACAGCTGTGCCCAGCCCAACTTCAGTCCTGAGTCATCTTCAGTGAGGATAAATGACACCGAATGATCACCTGCATGACTTGAAGTCATCTTGTGATCCTGACTGTCCTAGCACCAACAATAGATGAGGCAGACACCTGTACACAGTTCAGCACACACACACACACACACACACACACACGCACACGCACACGCACACACACACACCCCCCACTCAGTTGCTGCAGTATCTAGGACAAGACACACACAAAGCCAGTCTGTTCGCTATGATGTTTCCTCATCCTTGCGAGAAAACAGAGCCCCAGATGGGCTGAAAACTCCCGAAGAGAAAGGAAAGATAAAGGGGAAAATACTTAGGCAACTTCTAATGAGATCATAAAACCGCAAACTGAGAATTTTATTATTAGCCTAAGCCTCTTTAAATAGAACCCCCCCAAACTCTACAACTAGACAACTAATTGAGTCAGAAAGTGTCAAAAGAGACTTCATTCCCTTATTACAGGCAATATAGGATTCCCTTACTCAGTATACTCAGTATGATAAGGTGATTTTTGTCAATGCGATCTCTAATCAGGCAGAGGATTGGCTGGTGATGACATCATACTCATGGGCTAATCCCCAGTGAATACACTTTTAATATCATATGCATCAACACAACATTTACATAACAAAGTATTATAATCAGTGTAACAGTAAACGAGAGGTGCAGATGAAAGAGCTCTTAAGAAAGGCTCTGCGACACAGAAAAGGAGGTGGGGGGGTTAAGCAAAGATCTGTTCTTTTCTACTAACTGGAACTAAGCAATACACACCTCCAGAAGGATCACAAGATGAATATTGAAATATTCAAGTGACCTAGAACAGTCTAGTACTAGTAATATCAGAGGCTGCCTCCAATAAAGAACGTTCAATAACAAAGAGATACTCATAGGTGTACATGGGTGAATTGATAAAGCCTTCATCCACAAAGCAGGCAAACTGCTGTTCTGGGGAACTTTGTTGCAGATCTCAGGGGAAAGCAGCCAGTCAACTCATGACTTAAGTCTCCCAACCCAATATAACAAGTCAAAGGGTGGTTAGTACTGAGGAAAGAGAAAGAAGTCTAGAAAGACAAGAATAATGAGAGAGGGACTTAAGGAGGAAACCTTGAAAAACAGTTACTGATCGAGCTATTGAAACAAACTACTGATTAAGAAACATCCACACCTAGAAAGCTCTGTGCTGGAATGAGTGATACCAACTCACCAGGTCATTTGGGGAGAACATAGTTGGAGAGATTCTGGAAAGTGTTCTCACCGTCTTCCTAAGGCCTATATGTCCAGCCCAAAGGACATGGACTTGCACCCTGATTTGTGACTCTCAAGTTAGCAGAAAAGCTCCTCATTCAAGAATCGGTTGAAGAATTCTTCAAATCAGATCAAACATCTGTTCCTAAACCACCAAGCGGTAAACACTAACATTACACTAAGTACATTGTCAGATTGTCATCCCTAAATTATAGTGGGTTTCTGTTGCTGTTTGTTTGCTTGCTTGCTTGCTTGCTTGCTTGCTTGCCCATGTGCACAGGTTTGGATGTCTGAATCTGCAGAAAGACTATGCCTATATGAAAGATATTACAGAAAATACCAGACTGGGGCTTCAACGGAAATACCCCCTCTCCCACCGCTGCCGCTGCCAAGCAGGGATTTTGCCTGTCACATCATATTAACTTTGCTCCTCTCGAATGGAAGGCCATTAAAAAGTTAAAAGCAAAGCGTTCGGGATCAGTCCTCTTTACCGAAAGGGTTCCTTCAATCCCAGTAGGGGTGGACACGTGGCTGGTCTCAAAGAGAACTTGTGCACATCCGTACTGCTGGCTGACTCATAACTCAGCTATGCTTTCCCACCAGGGCGTGTGGAGTCCTCAGCATTCAAGAGAAAAGCACACTAGCACTCTGGAGAGATGCCTGTTTCTTGGGGCGCCTCCCCCGGGTGCAGGCTATCAAGCTTTCTTTTTGCAGCTACCCCAAGAACAAACCTGGCTTAAAAGCACCCTGCTGTGCTAGACAACCGGCCCTGCAACTGAAGCAAGAGGGAAAGACCTTTGGTGGACAAAGCCAAGGTGCCTCAACTCCCAGATCCTCCCCAGTTAACCTTTTATGCTCCCAGACCCAGATTGGCTATTGGGGTCCCCGAACCAACCCACGTGCTGACTCCTATAAGGACCCCTGCTCAGATGCAAAAGGATGAAACCCCTGGCCAGCATAGCCAGAGTCACCAGTTCATGGAGTGTTCGCCCTGCCACTGCTCACTCCAATTCATCAAGTGACTTGCCTCAACACCAGAGCGACTCCAGAATCTCTGAACCGCAGATATAACCCCCAAGTTGGAAGTGACTGCCGCCCGCCATCCCCATCCGTACCCTTCGCGGCACATATCCCTACTTTTCAGTGTCTCTTCCAACTTCAGGACACACGCGGCAGATTCAAATACTTCCCCCTGCCTGCTCTCCCAAAATGCCGGAGTGATCAGGGCTGTTCTGAGCCCAGTTAACTGATACTGGCCCAAAAGGCCACTGCTGCCCCGGAGACAATGCTTGAGCATACGTTCCAAGGCAGCTCCAACCCCATCTCCCGCCAGCTCTTCTCCGGAGACCATTCTTACTAGAAAGGGCAGCGGAGTCAGATCCGGAGTCCAGGGCAAAGCACGAATCGCAGCACTGGAGTCAAAGGATGCTCAGCTGGCCACTAGTACGCAGGAGCCTCTGGCAACAGCCCATTACCATCTCAGCCCGGCCAAAAAGAAGGGGGAAAGTTCCGGTGCTGCTGCAAAGAGAAGCCGAAGCTACCGAGGTAAGCGCCGTGTTTGCGCGGCTGCAGACAGCCGCGCGCCCAGCAGGTGCGCCCCGTCCAGGGTGACTCCAGGCTGGCTAGCTATGCAGAAACCAGCCCAGAGCTAGCTGACCAGGAGGAGCCGGGCTGGCCGCGGACAACGCTGATTGGCCAGACCTCCCGATTGCCCGCGCCCCTGTCAAACTCCGCAGTCCACGTGGGCCGGTCCTCTGCGCCCCGCACCTCCCCATCCTACTGCTGGATGAGCCTCTCCCGAGCGCCTCGCTGTGGCCACCATTCTGCAGGTGTTGGAAAAAAAGGTGCTGAATTCTTCTGAACATCTGAGAGCCACTTTGAACCCTACATAAGAGAAGAGCATTTGGGGTTCAGCTCCAATTGAAACCGTTCCCTCCACGGAGACCCACAACGGTCTGCAAGCAGGAGTCCTCTGGCATGTGCAAAAGCCATCTGGCTTCATGTGTAATATTATTACATGGGAAAAGAGAAAATTTGACATACATGTCAATAACTGAATGATAAAAATACATTTTTAATGGGGCTAAGGATATAATACAGTTGGTAGGATGGCTGCCTAATCATGCAAGAGACCATCACTACAGAAAACCAGATGGGGTGGCACAATCTTGTGACCCTAACTCTTGAGAAGTAGAAGCCGCAAGAACAGAAGTTCAAGGTCATCCTTGACTACTCAGTGAGTTTGAGGTCAGCCTGGGCTACATGATATCCTATCTTAAAATAAGTTTTTAAAAATGCAACCAGTTCTTTTCTGATGCCCTTCTCTACCTCATCCCCAGCCACGCCAAATCTTTCCCCTCTTCCTTCACAGAAGTAATTAAGCAATCAGCAGTATTTAAATAATACATGTAGTGACATTTCATTTGTATTTTAGTAAATAAAACTTGCCTGGAGATCAGAGAGTAAAACAGCCACGGAGGTCAGCCTTACAGAACAGGCAGTGGTGACACACACACTAGTTTGTCATAGAAACTGGGCAGTAGGTGGTGTATGCTTTTAATCCCAGCCCTAGAGAGGAAGATAAAACGGGAGGAGACAGCTCTCAGTCAGTTTCATTCTGAGGATTCCTGGAGACAGGATAGCCATTTCGGACTGAGGTAAGAGCCAGTGACTGGCTATTTTGCTTTTCTGACCTTCAGGGTGAGCCCCAATATCTGTCTCTGGGTTTTTATTTATCATGCTACAATAATTCCTTTGCAGAGATTCTTTTGTCTGATCTCCATTGAACAACAGGGAAAACTGAGGCACAGAAAGTCTAAATAGCTTCCTGAAGATTGCAGGGTTAATTAGAGGTGCAGCTTACATTTGGTTTGCAAGCACAGGCATTGTCTGAGACCAGGTTGGAATTTTGGACTTTCTGGATCCACCCCAGAACCAGAATTTTCATTTAAACCAGATTCCCCCATGTGGTTACTATATGCATGCAGTTTGAAAAATCACTGTTCTCTGCTACTATGCTGTCCTCTGTCACTGGTTAATAGCCCTCTTGTCCTTTTACTCTGCATTGAGCTGAAATAATATGTCATTCTAGTAGAGACACATCCAAATCTATTCACTGTTCTCTGTCCCTCCTGCTCCCCATGCCTTCTTGTCATCCATACACACAAGCCATGTTGTAGTATTTTACTGATTGCTAAACCCTAACAATCCTTGGCTCTTTTGTTATCAAAATTAGGACTTTGCAAAAACAGTCATGCTAATAAATTGTCACCAATCTAAGAGGGCTTTCAAACATAAGCAACCCTTGCAATCTTGCAGGATCCTATGACAGTTCAGTTAAAGGGCTTCCTGGGAAATATCCAATGATGAGATGTGTCTCATGCAGCACTTAGAGGCAGAATGGCCCTATGAATGGAGATATGTGGCCGAAACACTGCCACAGGAAGGTAGGTACCCGGTGAGGTAGCTAAATGAGTCCCAATTATTTCTTCACCAGCTGGTTATCAAATGTCCACATGCCGGGCTTAGGGATTCTATGACAAACAGCAGGTGTGACTTCTGTCTATAGTTACAGGGAAAGTTGGGCACTAAACAACTCAACCAATATATAAAAGAGACAATTGGTGAGCATATGTGTGTTAAAGGAACATAGAATACACATGAGAACCATAGTGGTGGGTTTAATTTAGATCATCTGCCCTGGGAAAGTCACTAGGACATAGTGACAAAAGGCCAACGAAGCAAACATCTAAGCAAAAACTGTCCCCAGTAATAGCTCAGTTGTCCTCTGTAAGAAATAGTCCTCCATTCATTTCATAGACGCCTCCTTCTATCCTGCCACCCATTTTGCACCTTACAAAGTTATGTAAAATCAATCAATGTTGGGGCTGGAGAGATGGCTCAGTGGTTAAGAGCACTGCCTGCCCTTCAGAAGGTTCTGAGTTCAGTTCCCAGCAACCACATGGTGGCTCACAACCATCTGTAATGAGATCTGGTGCCCTCTTCTGGCCTGCAGGCATACATGCAGACAGAATACTGAGAATATTGTATACATAATAAATAAATAGATTTTTTTAAAAAATCAATCAATATCTGTATTATTAAAATGAGTCAGACTATTTTTTATGTAAGACCAGCTAAAGGTCATGCCGACAGGGTTTTTTTTTTTTTGTTTTTGTTTTTGTTTGTTTTTCATTTATACACAGCAGTTCACAACACCCCTTGTGCCTGTAGGCCTATTTATAAAAAAATCTCCCCATTATCTGGGCTGGGAGGATGACTCGGTGGGTAAAGCACTTGTTGCTCAAGGCTGATGACCTGAGCTCAGATCCCTGGGACCTGTATAAAAGCTGGACTCAATAGTGCATGGATCTATAATTCCAGAGCTCCTACAGCCAGATGGGAAGGAAATACAGGAGACTCTCTCTCAAGCTTGTAGGCCAACATTTGCAGTGACAGCCTGTCTCAGGCAAGGAGGAAGGTGAAGACTGATACCCAAGGTTGTCTTTTGACCTCTACATAGGCACTGAGATGAACACACACACACACACACACATCCACTTTTATTAAGTAAAGCTTCAATTTAAATTTTTTTGCAATGCTCATGTACTTTGATTATGATTTTTCTTGAGAGACTAATAATGATAACAATAAATATTAATCATAGCCCTGTGTGTCTGAGTATGCTAAATGCTTCATGTGGCTATCACGCTCATCATCTGAAAAGGTAAATTTCTCTTATTAGAGCTTCTGTTCCACAGATGAAAAGTTTCAGCTCCAAAAGAGCTAAATAATAAGCCCATGTGCCTGGGCCAGCCTGTCACTGCAGCCTGTGCAAGGTGGCTAAGCAGAAACACACGAAGCTTCAAGAATGCAAAGAGCATGTGTCTGTTCGGTGGCGCTGGTCTTTGAAATGTTCAAAGTGCCATTCTCTCACTTTTTGTATTTACCCCAGCCCTTTAACTTTCAACTTCACTTTTCTCGCTAGATGCTCGCTTTGCTTTGCCTTGCTTCAACCTGGGAGCTGTGAGGACTTTGATGCATGAAACAACTGGTGTATTTTTTTGTTTGTGTTAGGCCGATCTGCTCTTCAGCATCCTCTGAGGAAATGCGTCAGGCTCCTTAGAGCTCAAACACTGACAGCTCCTCAAGACAAAGGAGACCCCACCCCTTACCCCAGTAACAAAAAAGGCTTCCCACCCCTTGCCATAGCGGATGCTGGGTACAGTGTAAAGCGGTAGTTCTGGCCCTCCAGGAGCAAGCATGAATAGTCCTCCCTCCTGCCTGAGAAGGAACTCTGGAAAATGAATCAGTATCTGTCCTCACGGCTTCCCCACAGTCCTAATCTGAGAGAAAGCACAGTGAACTTGCAGTGAGAAGAAGATGTAAGGCCACTCTGGCTGGGGCTGGAATCCCTCACCCCTCTCCGGAAGTATGGGGTCTGCTGCAGTTACTAATGACTTCCTGCTTGGATGTCTTGGCCAGGTTTGTTTCAGACTTCTGGAACTCAGACAAGGAGTCTGGCTATTTGCTTTGGAAGGCTCAGGTGGGTTTCTCTACCCTTCCCTTTGCTGACCACAAGGGTTTCAATAATTTATATCTCAGAGAGGAACAGCACTTCAGGGCAAATTAGTGTAAGAGGGATTTATGAACCCACAGCAGAGCACTTTTTGAGAGATAGCACTAGAGCCGTTGCACAGAGAGACACAAACTAGATTCTGATCAAGCCCAGCCTTGCGAAGAATCATCACAAGAAGTGATGCCCTCTCTTTCCCACCTCTTCTTCTCCAGCATCTCCCAGTCTGGTTCTCGACCTCTGAGCTTCCTGAAGATTGGGGTTGTCATTCATTCATTGATCCTTTTACTAACTCATTTAGAATTCCTGCTTATCAAAGGGACATGTGTATGCCATGTTTATAGAAGCATGATTCGTGGTGGCTGAAAAGTGAGAAATAGCCAATCTGTTCAGCAGACATACCGTAATCAGTATGTGTGCTTGTACAATGGAGTATATTCAGCCTTAATAAGGAGAGGAAATCTGACACGCAGAACAGTGAATGAACCTTAAAGACAGAAGGGTGAAGGGAAATAAGCCAGTTCCAAAAAGACAAACGTTGTGTGATTTTTCCATATATGATGTACCTAGAGTAGTAAGATTTATAGAAATAAAAAAGAAAGATGGTGTGGTGAGAAGCCTGAGCTAATGGGCCAATCAGTTTATAACCTAACATAGACTATCTGTGTGATTTTTCTTTGGGACTAAAGGGCTGTGGGGACTGGGCAGGACATAAACCAACAAGCCAGGCCCTCCATACTACAATGGTGGTTGCCCAGGACTGGGTGAGCAGGCGAACAGGGCACTGCTGTCTATGACATGCAGACTTTCAACATACAAGAAGAAAGATTCCAGGAGACATGCTATGGTGATGGCTGTCCCAAAATAGAAGTGTACTTGATACCATCTAGTTGTTCACTTACGCGCATTTCATGGTAAATTTCATGATATGTGTGCTTCGCCACAACTAAGAATGGCTTCACAGTTATTCTCATCCTCTCTAAAGCTCTTTAGAAATGAAGTTTCAAGATATGATTTCACGTATACGTAATTTGATTATAAAACCGTACTTAATTCTGTTTGTGTGCACTTGACATTGCATCCAACATTTGAGATACAACTGTGAAAGGTATTCATAATGCTTGACCTCAAAGAACACACAAGAGCAACCATACTGATCCAGATGAAATCTCTAGGTACATCTTGCTTTCCTCCTCCATGTATTTGTTTTAGCTACTATGTGCCAGACTCACTGCTTCACGCCCCTGTGCTAGTGAGAAATAGACAGAGGTGATGTGGGATGCCCCTCTGTATGCTGTGAATGTGTTTTCTTACCATGGCTTAATAAAGAAGCTGCTTTGGCCTATGGCAGGGTAGAATATAGGTAGGCAGGAAAACTAAACTGAATGCAAAGAGAAAGAAGGCAGAGTCAGGCAGATGCCGTGTAGCTGCCAAAGGAGAAAGATGCAGGAAACTTACTGGTAGGCCATAGCCTCATGGTGATACATAGATTAATAAAAAATGGGTTAATTTAAGATGTAAGAGCTAGCGAGGAATATGCCTAAACCACTGGCCAAACAGTGTTGTAATATAGGTTTTGTGTGATTATTCAGGTCTGGGAGACCAGGAAACTAAAGTGCAGGCTCCTTTTACATAGAGGTAAAAACCAAAGGCCCAAAGTCCAGCAAGGGAAAACAGTAAGTGAGAGATTGTCTAATCTCTCTCCATCAACATCCATAGGTTCTTCAGATTTTCACATCCTAGACTCTATCAAGATATCCTTATCCAGTCTGCCTGTGATACCCAGATACAAAAAATGTCTGTGATGCCTCCCACATTTGTTGCATATCAGTAACATATCTTGTCTTGAAATAACATACTAACCCACCATTTTCTAAAATGCAATTTTTATCCCATAGATGGGATGTAAGATGATTTTACCCAAAACGCAGGGGAAAAATTAATAGTTGTAATTCATTTTACTGTCCATTGAGGATGAAGCTAAATAAGAACATCAACCCTGTGGTTTCATAGATTTTGTTCTTTCAACCGAGGTTGCATTCAGAGGAATTTCTGATTAAAGAGAATTTCAGAGGTAATAATTTAAAATTATGGCAAAATTAGGAATGAGGCTGATTTTTGTAAATATGTGTGTGTGTGGATGTGTCTTTCCCCCATCTCTTGGCACTGCTTACTGTTGTTGCTCAGATTAGACTCATTCTCTCTTACAAAAAGGCTTCTTCCCAATGGCAAGGAAGATGCCCTTTGCTGACCAAGTGTCCCTGCACCCATGAATCCATTGGCAGAAATGGCTTATGGGAAGAACAATCTGAGGACGTCCAAGGCTTCTAGAATCCTTACACCTCACCATGGGCAGTCTGGCCACATCCGAGATATCTCTTCTTTTTCAGCTCCCCAAACCAGGGCCCCACATGTACTAAAACAAAATCACTTATATGTCAGTTCAACAACTCAATTTTCTCTAACAGAACCTCCATCTATTAGAGACGGTGATACACACAGACTAAAAGTTAAACATCTTTAGAACCTGGGTTCTCAGAATGCTTAGTCTATATCTTGCAAGTTGATGTTGTCTCAGAGGAAAGATAAAAAGAGAAAAATCCACTTCAGTCCCGACCTGTCCTATTTATTCTCTGACATGTCTAGTGCAAAGGGTTGGACAAAGCAGAAGAATAAATGTTGAGTTTTATTTCAATTTTTCCATCTATGCTATTTTAATACATGCAACAAAACCCACAGGCTATTTGATTTTTATTTTTGGACTTGAGTTTTTTTTGCCTCTACCTTAGAAAAACATCATTTAGTAAAAGGTCATAAATGTTAAAGTAGGATTTAAGAGACTCCACTCGGACATCTGACATTTGGAAGACTCCTGGCTGGGGACTTGCCCACCAGGAACCCTAAACCCATCAGTGTACCTCAAATCCTATGATTTCAAGCTGGATGCAAGATTAGCATTTTGCGCACATGCCAGCATCCCTTAGGAGCAAGCGTATGAACCAAACCCTTGATTGCAAGAGAGAGAAATAACAGACTATAAGAGGGAAGAAGGGACAGCTGTCCACCCATGAAACTGAGAGGCTTTACCCATGCAAGTAATGCTGGTACTCAGACAGGCAAGATGGCTCAGTGGGTAAAGGAGATTGCTACTGAGCCTGCTGATCTGACCCTGGAACACATGTAGTGGGAGGAGAGAATCAACTTCCACAGGCTGCTCTGACATCCACATGGGTACTGTGGCTCATCAGTACCCACACATGCATGCACGTGCACATACACACACACACACACACACACACACACACACAATGTTTGCTTTTACTCTTTTAAAGATACTGTACTCATGGGAAGGCGTGTGTGTGTGGATGTGTCTTCCCCCATCTCTTGGCCCTGCTTACTGTTGTTGCTCGGATTAGACTCATTCTCTCTTACAAAAAGGCTTCTTCCTAATGGCAAGGAAGATGTCCCTTGCTGACCCAAGTGTCCCTGCACCCATGTGAGCTTCATGCAATAAAAATTTCCCTCTAGCTTCAAATTTTTAAATTTTGTTTAAAATTTAACTTATCCCATGGCCAGGACATGAAGATGGTGCAGATGGCTTATAACCATCTTTATAAACATACATGCTTATAAACTCCTGGAAAAGTAATGTTGACACCAGAAAGTGATAGCCATTGCAGGACTTAGCCCTACCCACAGCAATGACTACCCTACCAGCCAGATATTATATTACCTAATCCTCATGACAGTAGCCTATTAGACTAGGTTTGGGCTCCTAAGGCATGTACTGGCCAACCAAACAATATCTTTAGCTGGTAAAGTAGCCAATGAAAATTAGACTATGAAAATGGAAGCTGAAAAATATGAGCCATGTTATTAAGACAGTTGAACTTGTCGGAGCAATGTGTGATGAAGGATATGAAGAAGCCAGTCTCCAGAGATTAGGGGCTGGAACAAGAGGAGCTCTGTTCCTGTGGTATGTCACCTCTGGCAGGGAGACTTCGGAAGTGGCCAAGTAGGTTTCCCATTCGGAATAAATCCTCAGCGCCTGGAAATTTATGATGTGCGTAGCAAGTCAAGGCAACGTATAGCTAATCCATGCGCTGCTTTCACCCAGGTTGTTATGCGTCCACTTTGGAGCAATTCACTTGAAGGACTTCCTTTTCCATTTTCTTTATTACAGACTAAAGCCCACAAGACCTATTTGATGACCCTTAATGTGAATTATGTTAGACTGTAAAGTCTCTAAGTTATGAGTATTTTGCCCCCCCCTCTGTATGTGTGTGCGCACGCATGTGAAGACTCATTGGTGTAAATATGAGTGTATGAATATTGCTTTACATATGCAAAAGCCAAAGGACAAGCTATCTCACAAACATTACAGTGACCTCAGAGGAGACACCTATGTGAAGAGCACCCTCTGAACATCTGCGTGTCACTTACAGAAGCCACAAGAGGGAAGGAGACTGTTGAGAGGCGGAGTCTACACCATCAAGCATCTTGTGTTCCGGAAACCTGAGCCATCAGCTGTCTGCTGATCAGTTCTCTGGTCAGCATTGGCTTTGTTGTGTCTTCAGCTTGCAGAGAGCAGATGGGGAAACTCGCATGCCTTCTGCACTCTCCTGAGCTAGTACTTTATAAAGAATAACATAAAATCCATCCATACATGAGCATGTGCCCTGTGGTTTTGTTTCTGAGAGAAATCTAAAGTAGCACTATATCAGCAAAGGGAGACCGAGGTTGAGTTGGGAACATACAATGAGTGTGTGTCCAAGTGTATTGAGCTAGAAGAGACTTTGGTAGTTTATTTGTTTGGTTGGTTACTTTAGGGGGCTTGTCCTCTCCTCTGGGTCATTTCTTTTTTTTTAATTGCTTAAAAAAATACCAATCCAAATTCCCACTCCCTCCCCTCCTCACCTCCTCCCAGTTCCTCCCTCTCCCTCCATAGACCCTCCCCCAACACCTCCAACCCTAGGGGAGTGCCATGCACCCCACCCTGTGTAAAGTCCAAGGCCCTCCCTACTACATCTAGGTTGAGCAAGGTTTACATCCAAAGAGACTAGGATCCCATGAAGCCAGTATATGCAGTAGAGACACATCCCAGTGTCACTATCAATGTGGATCATTTCTTTTAACTTGTACAAATTACATATCACCAGCCAAAAATTTCAAGAAGATTTCCCCTGCGTTCTTATGGTTCCAAACAGTCTTGCAACTTAGCTCAGACCCAGACTAGGCTGAAGAGGGAGACCTAGGACCTGGAGAACACAAAGGAACAGATGTCAGAACAGAGATGACGACCCCAAAGCACCCGGTCCTGGCAGCAGACTGTTTCGGTCTAGGTGAACTTGCCCTGGTGAGTTTAGAATATGCCAACATTTTTTAGACTTGAGATTTTGTTTCATTTGTTTTGTTAAGGCAGGTCTCATGGTATAGCCCAGACTAGACTCGAACTCATTAGGGAGACAAGGCTGGCCTCTAACTCATGGTCCTCCTGCCTCTGCGGGCATAAAGGCTGTATCCCAGCACATGGAAAAGTACTGAAGAAGAGCAGAAGTGTGATCTATCATGTCAGCACTTTGTTTTGCAAACCTCTCAGTGTGCACTCACACACACTCTAAATAATAAATACTGTAAATGTGCCAAGGTTATTTTTTAAATATCCCCCTCCATTCTCTTTCCCTCCACGACCCTTCCTTCCTGTTCAACCCTCAACCAGTTCCAGCAGTTAAACAGTATGCTTACAGCCCTAGGGAAAACGAGACCAAAGCAAAAGTTGGAGAACAAAGACACAAAGCCACGGCTTATGAGTTTCTAAATAGGCTGCTGAAACTCAGGCCAGAGATAATAGTTTTGAAAGGATTTCTGAGCCCCTGAAGCCGGGCTTCTGAATATCAAAAAGCCACAGCATACCCTCCACCCTTGGCTGAGAAGAACACCCCCCCATACATGCCTTTCCTTCTCAACAGCATATGGATGGAATAGGCTGGGTGAACAAGACACTTAAAGGAAAGCTACAGAGTTGGGGGCAGGGCAGAGATGCCACTGTTAGGACTATAGAACTGAAGGCAAAAGTCTGGCCTGGGAGGAATGCTCAGGCCAGACACTGCTGACATTTCAGCTGGATTTTTCTTTATGGTGTAAGGCTACCCCGAGTTCTGCAGGGTGCTTAGCAACATTCTTTTAGACCTTATCCTTAAAATGCCAAGAATAACTCCCAAGTGTGACAATCACATATTCACCGGAAATGAAGGTGCAAAAGTCACCCATAATGGAGAGCTAATGAGACAGAAATATAGAGAGATAATAGGTAGATAGATAGATAGATAGATAGATAGATAGGAAGAGAGAGAGATAGAGATAGATAACAGACACATTTTCACACTAATGAAAAGCTATACATGGTTTATACAGAACACTTCAAAACTACAGGACATCATCCCCCAAACAGAAAATAACCAATACTCCCCTCACACGTGATCACTAATATTTATCTACTCCCTGTTTTCCTATGTATGTGTGCATTTTTTTTCCATCAAATCAAAACCTGAGGTCACATAGGTAAATACTGCTACACATGCTGGCCAAGGTGGTACACACCTTTAACCCCAGGACTTAGAGGAGAGAGGCAGGTAGATCTCTGTGAGTTTGAGGCCAGCCTGGTTTACATAATGAACTCCCAGAAAGCCAGGGCTGTGTAGAGAGACCCTGTCTCAAAAAAAAAACAAACAAACAATACATACATGTGTGTGTATGTGTATTCCTACACAATCTATACTTTTAAAGTTTATTTAAAAGTTTTTGATATAAAGGGTGTCTAGTAAAAATTTAGAAATGATAAAATAAGTTCTGTAATCTTTTTTGCTTAGCAGCTCATCATGATTTTTCATTGAGATAAAATACCCTTCATTATGGCTACAATGTCTAATGAACTAAACTCCTATTTTTGTACTTAGGGGCTTTCTTGTTTATTTGTTTGTCTGTTTTGTTTTGTTTTTCAAGACAGGGTTTCTCTGTGTGGTCCTGGTTGTCCTGAAACTCACTTTGTAGGCCAGGCTGGCCTCGTACTCACAGAGATCCACCTGCCTCTCTCTTCTAAGTGCTGGGATTAAAAGCATGCGCTACCATGCCTGGCTTTGGATTTAGGTTAGTCACAATATTGCCCCCATCATTTTTAGTGGTTTTATGACCATCTTCGCACATTGCTTTGTGGGGTTTCCTGGGATAAATTCCCAAGGAACTTCCTTAACAGAGAGCGCATAAATGTTGAGATTTGAATTTATTTATTTATTCTCTCAGGGCTTTAAGGCACACTTAGCTGGCTGTTTCTCTAGTGCCTCTGACTTTCCTCAGCACTCCTAACTTGGCCCAGCCTGCAGGGCAGCTTCCAACACACTCGTTCTACTGATGCAAACACTGCCAATTAATAGACTTAAGTGACTTTCTGATGGTAACAATGTTGTTTAGCAAGACTAGGAGCCATCTGATGCCATTAATACCGATTATCAACTTTCCAGGATTTATAGTTACCTAAGAGACAAACCTCATGTGCATTCCTCTGAGGAAGATTCTAGGTTGGGTTAATTGAATTAGGGCAAACCATTTTATCTGTGAGCAGCACCATTCCATGAGATGGGGGTCTCTTGAATAAAAAGGAGAAAGCAAACAGAACCAATGTTCCATCTCTTTCTGCTTCCTGAATACAGATGTAAGGTGACCAGCCACCTTACACTCCTGTTGCCGTCCTGTCCCCACCAAGAAGGACTGTACTCTCAAACTGTGAGCCAAACTAAAGCTTCCCTTCCTTCCAAAGGCTGCTTTTGTCAGACGGTGTCATGGCAATGAGCAAAGTGACTGACGTTCCCTCTCTGTTGAGTCCAGGCTTCTTGTTGGCAATATGCGCATCACCCAAACTGAAACTAAACCATAGAAAGGTAGCATATCCCGTATTCACATATGGAATGCAAATTTATGAGGATTGGGTGCTAGGAGCATTCTTGTCCATGAATCCTGTCTCTAAGTACGTCTTTGTGTGAGCTGCAGTTTTCCAATTATGAACCTTAAATGGTACATCTTCCTCCTCCTCCTCCAGACTGCACAGCCAACAGAGTCTCCTGATGCCACCTTGGAGGGTAAATATTTAAAGACACTAACTCCAACATCTGCATCTTTCTTGTGCCTGAAGCCAAATTAAGTTGGCACAGTCTGTTTTTACTTCCACTTCCACTCTAACACAGATTTATTACCAATTAATTGCTTATTGAGGAAAAACAAGCCCATTATAAGTCTTAGATAATGTCATCTAAGTATTTGGTACGACTTCAAGTCTGAGCAGCCAGAGTACAGAGTGCCTCCAGTGTTCATTACCCCATAACGCTGCATTCCCTTTCATGTTTTGATTCACAAAAAAAGGAAAAATGCTACCCACTGCTTAGACATTATTTAGATTTAATGAGATTAAATAAATTCCAAGAATGGGAGAAGGAGTAGAGCTTAAAAATGTTTTAGGTGATTTGTACAAATATTCCTTCTTCCCTGAGCACAATTTTAAGCCAAAGCAAACTTCTGCAGTGCTATTGAATGCTAATGAATGCCTTAATAACATGCAGAGGAAAAAATGTAATGAATTGATTAGATACAGAAACATGATAGATCTCTGAAATACAGTTGAGAAAACAACTCAGTTGTACTCAGAGAGAGAAGCCACGACAAAGATTTGCCCTAACATCCTAGAGACTCATTGGGCTACAAGCTAATAAGTAATATTCTTGACAGCCTGAGGGATGGGGTTGAGGGTTGACTTGTGTTGTGCTCTTTATCTTATCTTATTTATCTGGGAGTTTACAGTCTCCTGTGGCTAGCCTTGAACTTGTTCTGCGCCAAGAGGGGCCTTGAACTCCTGATCTTCCTAGCTCCATCTTCCAAGTGCTGGGTTTACAGGACTGTCCTACCATGCCTGGTAAAGGAGTTTAGATTTTAAGGCTCTGTATAAACTTTGAACCAATTTCTTTCTATTCTAATAAAACACAGAAGGTGACCCAGCAGAACATCATGTGACTTTCTATTTTTTAGACTCCAGCTGACGTCAGTCCTTCCCTCCAGTTAAATAAATTTCATTTGTAGGCATATGTTTTTCTTCTTATTTCTTTTCTTTTTCTTCTTCTTAGACAAAAGCTCTTTATGTAACTCAGAAATGACCTCAAACTCATGCTATAATCCAGGCTATCCTTGAACTCACTGTGTAGTTCAGCTTGTTCTTGAAAACGTCCTTGTATCCCAGGTGAGCCTTGAACTCACAATCCTTCTAGCTCAGCCTCCCAAATTTGAGTCTTAGCAGTATGAGCCCATGCCCCAAGATTATACTTTTCTTAATCAAGCAGTTTAATAAATTCTATAAATGTTATCCTTCCTCTCCTGTTTGCATGTCTAGACATTAGAGTCATCTGTGCATCTCTCTCCAAAGGACTGCTGCTTCCAGATGACTTCTTTTCCAGTGGACAGCTAGTCACAACAGGGCGTGTTACACAGAGATGAACTGAATAGGCAGGTGTTAGAGTCCAGCAACTGCCAAGTTTGTTGTTAGTTGGTCCTTGGGACACTGAGCAATGAGATGCATTAGAGGTGACATGTCTTGGTAAAGAAACTAAACATCAAACCACAGGGCCATCTGAACACAGGCACCAGAATGATCAAAGAATATGAAGTGGTCAGAGCACCAATAAGAAGGAATAATGATCTAATGGATGCCACAACATGGATGAGCCCTGAGAACCTCTTGTTAAGGTGAAATCAACCAATCCCAAGAACCGACACATTGCATAATGTCATTTATGTGAAATGTCCCAAGAAGGCAAATCCTCAGAGAGAAACAAAATGATTAGGAGGAATTGGGAGAAGGAGAACTGGAAAGTTACTGATAATCAATGACTCTAGGATTTCTTTAGGGGGCTGAGAAAATATTCTGCAGTAAGATAACAATTGTAATGGTCTGTCCTGTCCCTTTAAGAGACAAGCCACGCCCACTCCCTACCACATCCAGGGAGGCAAGCTGATCTTCAGCTTCCAGCCTGAGTTCCTTCCTTTCAGTTGCTCTCTCAAAGAGGCAGTATCTCTCTCCCCCTTCTCCCTATCTCTCTCTCTCTCTCTCTCTCTCTCTCTCTCTCTCTATCTCTCTCTCTCTCTCTCCTTCTCCCTTCTCCCCTTCCCCTCCATAACCCACTAAATAATTATCAGACTTCACTCTGCATGGCATGCCTATCCATCTCAGTCTCTCACCCACCATGTGGCTTCCTGTCTGGGACCTGGCTGCCTTTGTGGCCTGCCGTGGTCTCAGGACCCACTGCCCACTGCCTGCCACCACTCAGGGACCTGCAGCATGGTCTCATGGCTGGCTGCCCACTGCTGCCACTCAGGGACCTGCAGCATGGCCCACCATGGTTTCGTTGCCTGCTGCTCATTGCAACCACTCAGGGACCTGCAGCATGGTCTCATGACCTGCTGCCCACTGCCACCACTCAGGATCCTGCAGCATTTTATTTAAACCATTACATTGGTGCCATCTGACTCGATAGGCCCTCCAGTCCCTCTCCCAGGGTCGGGATCTGGAGCCAGGTATTTTTTCCACAACAACCACGTGTTTCATCTGCCTGAGTGATGACCTCTACACACACCAGCAGCTTCGGTGGTAAGTTTTCCCCTTCGAACCCCCAACCACAACCATCATGGCTACAGTTGAGCCCTTCGCTGCTTTCTATAGCTAAAAACGTGACCAGATGACCCAGGGTCAGTCCTCCCACACTAACACTGCACATGCTGTGCAGTGCATTCAATTGGGGGCCCAGGATCCCTTGGAATTTCTTTCTTTTTTTTTCTTTTCTTTTAGACCACTCATCAGTGGTCCCTGCTGTGAGAGACCACTCAGAGCAGCCTCCAGCCTCTCTGACCAGACCAGAGCCAGTTGGGCTTTAGCACCTGCCTGTAGAGAGGAGACGTCCTTCTATAGGCCCTGCGGTGTTCACTGTTTTTGCCGATTTTCTTGTATGTATGGTATAAACCCTCAAACTATGTTCCCCTGTTGTCCCGCCAGCTCCCCTTTTCCTCAAACTGTCCCTGCCACTGCTACTACTATCAATAAGATTGGTCAGACCCCTGAGGCAGCTGTTTTCAATTCTGGCCTTTTGTTCCCCACCACAGCCTGTGGCATGGCAGCTTGGAAACAGGATGGATAATGCCTCTAGGTCTCTCTTCCATACGACATGTGACTACTGCAATTTTGACTGAGGTTAGATGATCTTATCACCATCTTAACTAAGGTCAGGTGACTTCACTGCCATCTTAACTGATAGCCAGGTCAGGTGACCAAATTCTGCCATCTTTACTGAGGTATTCCTTGCCTGGTTCCCTGGTGTTAACTCTGTTACATAGGTGACCTTACCACCATTTTGACTGAGGTCATGTGACCTAACAGCCATTTTAACTGAGGTCAGATGACTTCCATGCTGTCTTAACTAAGAGCCAGGTCAGGTGACTAAGTCCTGCCATCTTTACTGAGGTATTCCCTGCCTGGTCCCAGTTTATTTATATTTTTTTGTCTTTAAATTCCTCTGTTGACTGTGTTATATGTGTGTTTTGCACAGTGGCATGCCTTTGATAGGGCCCACCAAGAACATCCACTTTGCCCAATTCCTGTTCACTCTATGTGTATATGTGCATACATGTAACTTAAATGCACCTATGTTTACTGTTAAATGTTATAATTGTCTGTTCATTGTATCTCATTCCAGACTACGAAGCAATAAGTCTCATGTTTTAAACTACTATGTACTTTTAAGTCTCTTATAAAAATACGGTATATTTTATCCAACCCTGCTTTACCTGTTGAGAGCCAGTACAGTCAAGCTTGAACCCAGCTCTCCAGGCAGATTCTATACTAACACTATACCTGATAAACAGCCCTCAACGGCTCAGAGATCTGGGGACTATGGCATTTAAATATTTAATTATTCAAAGACTTTTTATAACAAAAAGAGATAGGTTGGCTCCTAGCAGCAGCACTCTATTTCCTCCAAAGAAGACAGAAGACAAATGGGCACAAAACAATGTCCATCTGCACTTCATTTCAACTGCCAAGCACTGACCACTGAGAAAAACTGCCTTTCATCTAAACTGGAGATCACCAGACATCGGACAGAATCGCTGGAATTGACAGCTTAGCTGCTCAGGTCAAAGTAGGCTGCCTTCCTACAGATTTCTTAACCCACAGGATCTTATGGAATCTGGCAGGCCCCATGCTAAACAGCAAAAGGCAAATACGACCCTCAGTGAGCATGGAAGACCCTGAGGAGTACCTCTAGGTGCCAACCAAGTAAGTTCTCTGTAGTTTTTTAATCAATAACTCAAGTAAAATTTTATCCTTCTCAAAGATCTCTGATGCAGTTTGACAGCTGAGAGGTTTTGTCAGTTTAAAAGAACAACCTCATCAAACAAATTTCAACAAAATACAAATACAAGTTATTAAGGTTATATGCTCAAGTTATAAAGGTGGGAGGACAAATACACACTATGAAATTTCTCTCTCACGCTGCCTTCCATAGTCTTAAAGATACTTTTCATTGTGCAAAACATCTGTCACAATCATTCTTCTGCTGTCTGAAAGTTCTATTTTCACAAACCCAAAGAATTCTTGTGAGTTCCAGGGAGCCGAATTGAAGGATCCACCTTAAATAGGTCAGATACACCCCTCTCAACTCCCTGGTCTTGAACATTTTTTTTCCTAAACTTAACTTTGTCCTCTGTTCTGCCAATATCTTAAACAGGTATAAGAGACATCAGACATTTCCATACCAGACAGGAGCAAAGAGACCAGCTACCCCAAGATGTGACCAGCACCCAGCTTTCTCAGGTTCTCCCCCAAGATGATGCCCACAAATAAGTAAGAAGCAGTCTTGAGAATCCGCCACCCCAAATCCTTTAACCTGTTGTGCCTAACCTCCTGCCTTTTTATTATAAAAAAGATGAGAATGTAATCATCTGTCCTGTCCCTTTAAGAGACAAGCCATGCTCACTCCCTACCCCGTCCACCGCAGCAAGCTGATCTTCAGCTTCCAGCCTGAGTTCCTTCCTTTCAGTCTCTCTCCGAAGAGGCAGCTTCTGTCTCTCCCTTCTCCCCACTTCTCCTCTTCCCCCTCTCTGTCTCTGTCTGCCTCTCTCTCTGCTCTTCCCTCTTCTCCCCTTCCACTCCATAGCCCACTAAATAAATAACCAACTGTACTCTGCATGATGTACCTATCCACCTCGGTCTCTCACCTGCCATGTGGCTTCCTGCCTGGGACCTGGCCACCTTCGTGGCCTGACGTAGTCTCAGGACCCACTGCCTGCTGCCTGCCACCACTCGGGGACCTGCAGCATTTCTGCTGCCGTGCCCCTTGGGGGGAATCGCAACATTTTATTTAAACCATTACAATAATGGCTTCACAACTTTGTTTTAAAACCTACACAGCTTCCTCCTACAAGGGTGAATTTAGTGGTATATGAGCTGTATGTACCTCCTCAGAGCTGTTCAAAGAAAGAAATGAGCAGAAATGAAAATAAAGAATCCAAAGGGAAAAAAAACTCCAAAAGAGTGACTTGGATAGCAAATTAGATACTGAGAGAAACTGCCCCTTGCTGGTCCAAGGTGACTGGTTAAAGGTACCATTGATATGATTGATTGGAAATGTCTTAAAGGAAAGATATAATCAACGACTTGTGGTCAGCCAGCTGGACCCAGCATGCATTACCCATGTGCCACCATATACTAGCCAAAACAACACAGTGGTTCAAGCTTTGAACTAGAAAGTGATGTTTTCCTTTTGAGGCAGGAGACATGTAACAAAGGCTGGCCTCAACCTTGCTATGTAGCAAAAGGGCATAGGCAGTAGGCCTGAGACAGGGATGTCAAAGGAAATCTGACCAGCACCATTTGTTGTTGGGGATAAGAGATAGGAATCATGGAGAAATGGCTGATGTCCTTCCCTCCTTCAGGCTTACATCTGCCTCCAGGCCCACCCTGAGAGGCCCAAGAGAGTGTGTGTTCAAATGCAGAGAAACACCATCTGCCTTCCCTGCAGCTTCCACCCATCTTTTGGACCTGCTTCCGGATGCAGGTCTCTTAACAAAGAGTCCTTATCAAGGAATTAACTTCTGGATTTGAGCCAGTAGGCAAAAACGTCCATTGTTGCCAAAGCATATTAGATAGACAATTGTTCCACAGCTCAGAAGCAGACATTTGTTCTCAATGCCAAGGTGAACAATAGATGTATGTGTGCAGATAGATAGATAGATAGATAGATAGATAGATAGATAGATAGATAGATAGATAGGTAGGTAGGTAGGTAGGTAGGTAGGTAGGTAGGTAGGTAGATAGATAGATAGATATGTGTGTATGTGTGTGTGTATGTGTGTGTGTGTGTGTGTGTGTGTGTGTGTGTGAGAGAGAGAGAGAGAGAGAGAGAGAGAGAGAGAGAGAGATACAACTCTTTCAGAGGACTGAAGTTTGGTTCCCAATCCTGGTGCATGGTTTTAACTACAGTGCCAGTGGGATGTAATGCCCTCTTCTGGCTGCCATGGGCAACTGCACTCATAAACTCATAATCCCAATTCAGACACACTTGCATATATATATAATTATATATATTTAATTATATATATAATTAAAAATAAATAAACATAGATTTTTTTTATAAAAGAAAAAAAGAAAAGCTTCCAGAGCTGGGGAATGGGCTCAATGGGTAAAGTGCTTGCTATATAAGAATGAGGACCTGAGTTTAAATTCCCAGCACCCACACATAAAAATAAGGGCAAGCAGCATGAACCTGTAAACTTGGCATGGAGGCAGTGACAAGGGAACACCTGCAGCTTGCTGGTTAACCAGCATAGCTGAATCAGTGGCAGCTCTACGTTCAACAAGAATCCCTGACTAAAATAATTAGATAGATAGATAGATAGATAGATAGATAGATAGATAGATAGATAGATAGATAGATAGACAGACAGACAGACAGACAGACAGACAGACAGACAGACAGACAGATAGATAGATAGATAGATAGTAGATAATATTACTGGAAAATATATCTATATTTCCTTATAATTGTATATCTATATGACTGAGGAAGATGCCCAGTGTTGATCTCTTCTACAAAGGGGGTGGGAGCGAGAATGAAACTCTATTGCATCAGTTATTCTGTAGGAGAGATGGTAACCTTTCCAAGGGAGATGCAGAGAGCTCATTTATTTTTGTGAGCTCTGTTCATCACCATAGCTCTGACACCAGCATCCTTTGCTGTCTCTGATGGAATGAAAGAAATGGCAGAAACCACATTGCCTTAAACCCATGGTTTATGACCCCTGCATACTGCATGTGACATGAGAGGACGGCTGCTGGAGAAAGGTGCACCGACTTAGAACCAGACCCCAGGTCTTGACTGCTGGCTGGAATGCCACACAAGCTGGGCTTGGGAAGCATCATCCTAGCTCTCAGGAGAGTTCTAGCCACCTGTATCCAGTGAGAGACGTGTTATTCCTTTTCTCACAATGGCTGTGGTCACTATTTGAAATAAGATAGATGTGTGCAATCATCTGGCACCTTAGCTTTGTAACAAATCTGAAGTCATGTTTATTCATTATAAGCATAAAGGAACCTCTGGCTGGAGAGATGACGTCACAGTTAAGAACACTGGCTGCTGTTCCATGAGGACAAGGCTTCAATTCCCAGTACCCATGCAGCAGCTTACAGCTATCGGCAACTCCAGGTACAGGGCATGTGGCACCCTCTTCTGCATCTGCATGTGGCACCACCACTCTGTAGTCACCAGTTACTCATGTGTTGCACAGCCATATATGCAGGAGGAACACTCCTATACATACAATTAAGTAATAAATAAAAATTTAAAAGTAAGAACAAAAGACTCTATGGCAGCATGCTCAAAAGCTGAAAAAGACACAGCCAGTAAATACTATCATTTTCTCCTGGCTTGATTATATAGGGTTTGCTCTGCACACATGCCTAAACCATCTTTCTAGCATTGCTTCAATGGCACTTCCTTGATTACAGCCCATGAAAATACTATTGAAGTGGCTTTGAAAATTTTTCCCAACAAAACAACACAGGCTATTGCCATTGCTTTTGGTCCCCTACCATTAACTACATGATAAGATGCTATTGCAGAAGATGCAATACACATGAAGAGAATTCAAGCTGGACATGACTACCCAGAAAACACCCTTCCTGGGGGCTCACTTTCAAAGTACTGCTGTGCAGACTGCTGGGGGAGAAAACTCATCAATGGTATCACCCAGAAGTGAACCTTGCATGACTAAGGAAGACACCCAGTATTGGCCTCTGGTCTCCACATACATGTTCACAGAGAAATAGAAATAAGAGTGGCTCTCCCCAGAACTGAGGGCCTATTAATGGATTCATATGTATAAAAGATAATCCAGGGCTGGAGAGATGGCTCAGCGGTTAAGAGCATTGCCTGCTATTCCAAAGGTCCTGAGTTCAATTCCCAGCAACCACATGGTAGCTCACAACCATCTCTAATGAGATCTGGTGCCCTCTTCTGGCCTGCAGGCATACATGCAGACAGAATACTGAGAATACTGTATATATAATAAATAAATAAATCTTTAAAAAAAAGATAATCCAATAGCACCTGAAAATGAGGTTATATCCTCTTACACGACAAATGGTATCACAAGCACTTCTCTTTTTATTTTGATCTTTGCTTTTCTCTATGTGGATAAATGAATCAGCATACACACAGAGCATTTAGAGTGCTCAGGGTATGGTAAATATCATACACATGTGTGCCACTACTCTCTTATTTACTCCTGCCTGCCATCCCACGTATCATAACTATCTTTGCAGACAAAAAACCGAGGCACAGGGCAGTCATGTAGCTATCTGATAGCAGAGCCGTGTAAGCAATTCCTTCACAGGTCCTTTCTCAGCCACCTCTCTAAACTGTCCCCTCAATGGCCAGAAAGAAAAGTTGGGCTTTGGTGGCAAAGGGCCAAAAAAATATGAACCCTAAAGGACACACGGCTTTAGAAATGAAGCAAATGACCAAAAAGGTTGGAACATTTGCCACATGGAGGGGAATCATCTCTCGTTTGCTTTTTGTTTTGAGGCAGACTGTATCACTCCTGCTGTAACTTACACGTGGATTCTGTGAATACTACCAAAAACAGGAACTGTGTCTGATGAAACATTGCAGGAGTGGGAACAAGAGGAGTCTAAGTCTCTGTACCGGTCACATGTTGATAACCCGTATCCCAGCCCCAGTCTATGTCTCATCCTTGTCTGCACCACTGCATGCCCTGAGATGCTCAGCTAAGTGGCCTGAACCACTAGATGCCCCACCCCAGCTTCTGTCTTGCTTTGGTCGTAGGGACACCATTTTTTATTACAGGCTTCAGGCAAACAAGCTGTAAGAGCTCCCTGCAATTGCCCCAGAAGCTTCCCATCCTGGTTCTCTTCTCCTTCACTGGATTCACTGAATTTAAAACCTGCGAGCTTGCAGTGAGTTTCCATATCCACACTGTGACTTTCATGAGTGCATTTTTCAGCTCACGCCTCCATGAGGATATATACATGCATGTGTATTTAAAACCATATTCTATGAATTACATTCATTTTTTCCTGGTTTTAAAAGAAATTAAAACATTTTCATAGTTTCCTGAAAGCAGACTGGGTCCTAGTCACTGAGACCCCTAGTTGGCATTGCTTTTTTGACTCTGATGGATGTTGTTTCTTTCCCTTGTACCTAACAGGCAGGCAATGAGCAGACAGGCCTGGGAAGGCGGGTCTGTCAAATGAAAATCACAGTCCCTGGATCAAATTCCCACGTAGCATGTTTCCATTACAGTGAGCTCATCCCACTGTCGTTTCTAAGTCACAGCAACCATAACAAGATAAAAAACAGAAAAAAGTACTGCCACTACCGGTGAGTGGACACCAATCACCTCACTCCAGTGACTAAAAAGAGGCAGAATTCACTAATAACTCCCATTGCCTCCATGGAGCTACATCCCTCCCCACCCAACAAGATCGTTTTCTATGCATCTCTTTCCAGAAAGATTACAGTTTTGCTTCCAGCATTGGAAACAAAGTTGTTTCATCTCTTTAACGTGGGGGGCAGAGGGGGGAGCGGGGGCGGGGGGCATGTGGAAGTCAGAGGACAATTTTCTGGCCATCCTTGCCTCCCTCCTTGTCTGTGAGAGGGTCTCCTGCTCCCTGAAGTGTATGTCAGGTTAGCTGGCTTGCTAGTTTCCTAATTTATGAAGAGTCTCCTGAGCTCAGGGATTACAGATGAACACAATATCTGGCTCAATATGGGTTCTAGGGATCTGAACTCAGATCCTCACATTTGCACAACATCTTAATTAGGGTTGTTGTTGCTGTAATGAAACACCATGGCCAAAAGAAACTTGGGGAGGAAAGGATTTACTTGACTTACACTTCCATGTCACAGTACATTGTCGAAGGAAGCCAGGACAGGAGCTCGAACAGGGCAGGGTCCTGGAGGCAGGATCTAATACAGAGGCTGCGGAGGGCTGCTGCTTACTGCCTTGTTCCCCGTGACTTGTTCAGCCTGCTTTCTTATAGAACCCAGGACCACCAGCCCAGGGATAGCACCACTCATAATGGGTGGGCTGGGCCCTCCTTCATCAATCACTAATTAAGAAAATGCCCTCCAGGCTTGTCCACAGCTACAGTTTGATTTTAGGGAGACATTTTCTCAGTCGAGGCTTCCTCCTCTCTGATGACTCTTGCTTGTGTCAAGTTTACATAAAACCAGTGCACACAAGAGCTTTCCCCCTGAGCCATGCTTTGTCTCCTTTTTAAAGGAGAACTGAGAATTTTTGGATGCTGAATATTGCCTACAATTGGCAATTTGTTAGGTATTAATGATATTGAAGGCTATATTTAGGATTCTATTTACTCTCAATTTGTGGCCCATCTCACAGACCAGACCAAGAGAAATGGAAAACGTGAGATTATGATGGGAAGGAGAAGCAGCAGAAGTATTTTTAAATCTAAAACAAGCAGTTATTGATTTTCTGTCGCAGGTAAACACCTCATACCCCGCGCAAATGTGGGGCCCATGCCATCAGACTGTCTTTCCTCTCTTGTCACCTTCAAGTCTAACTGTAAGTTGGTGTCAAATTTAAATCCTTGCTCATCTGGGTCAGTCTGTGCCCCTTTCCAGTCAATTCTCTGCCATACTGGAGAAGTGAGAAGCCTTCAAAGGGTGGTGGAGTCTGAGAATTTACCCCTTCAGCACCCAAAATATCAATATCGTCCATAAAACTACTGAACTGTGGCAACTGAACTGTCTAAGTCACTGCAAATCAATGTCTTGGTAAAGTTCATCTCTGCTTTCAATTATCATGCTAGGGCCATAAACGTAGAATCTGGGGATGGCTCCCCAGCTTTCTGCATCAAAGCACATGCAGTTGATAAGCAATGGCACTCTTTAGTGGATACCTGGGACAATGGGAAGATGTTAAAAAAAAAAAGTCAAACAACAAACCAAACTTGTTGTTAAAGACTTAATTCAGAAAAGATCTCTGGAAAACTTAATCTGGATCCACAGAGAGATAAGTGCCACACATTGTCACTCATGTTAAATAAGCCTTAGAATCTGCTTGTGGTCAAAGGCATTGGCGCCTTACTTTATCCCAGAGTAACTGACGTAGGATGTGAGCTTGCTGTCTCTGCCTCCGTTTTGCATCTGTCCCTTTACTTTGGGTCAGAAAATGCTCACATCTGCACACAGACAAGTTTAAGGAGGGTCTGTCTGAAACTTGGCTGTACTGAACCCATATCCTCTTCTCTTCAAGGCTGAAGATTTGAAGATAAACACCAGCTTTTTAGAAGAGGGTATTCCATACCACCCAAAGACTTCTAAAGGTCTCCAGGCATTACCTTAAGCCTATCATTGTGTTGAATTCCAGGAACTTCAGAGTTTTACAAGGTAGACCATTCTTCACCCCACACTCTACCCCGAGATGAGGCCAGTTATCCATGGTAGTGAGACTGTATCCTGGACCAGAAGTAATCGTCTCCTAAGAGCCAGCTCTGTCCCTTACACAACAAGGACGTCATCAGACCACCTTGCAGAACCAGAACACGTGACCACCCAGGCCACACTTAGACCCTGACTGCCTAATTATGCAAAACATCTTAGCCCTTCTGCCCAAATCTTCCTCTATTTGAGCCTAAAAGTATTCCAAACACAAACTTGGGGTCCCTGGACCCCTTGTTCTGTTTCTCATCCCAGTGGGCACCGATTAACTCTCGTTTCTTTGCTTTCTACCATCGATCGTCTCTGTCACAGGTTTATTGGGCTCGTAGCCAACCTAGACATTTGGGGCTCCTGAACTAAGGTTTGCCCTAGAGCTGTGGTTGCATATAGCATGTGGAAACTTGGAGATTCCATTTCATACACGAGGAGGAGTCAAATGGCAGTCAACAGAGTATGGGACGTCAGAAAGGAGGAGAGGGGAAGGGAGAAGAGTCTGGAGCGGTACTGCATATGGGGCGATTATAATTTACAACAATTAATCACATGTTCGCAAAGAGCTAGACGCGAGGAGTTCAGAGTTTCTCCGCACAAAGAAATGATAGATGTTTAAGGGGCTGGAACTGCTCATCACCCTAACTTGATCACTGCCTAATACAAACCTATCAAATTATCACACCACAGTTATAAATATGTTCCACTACTAAGTGACCACTAAAAATGCTTCTATGTGCCCTGATTCAAAGAATGTGTCCTTCTGTCAAGTCACTGAGGGTCACATTTTTTTAAGTACATTCCCCTTAAGTATTCATAACCCAGTTCTAAATTCATGTTTATTTTATAGCATTTCTCCCTCATCCTCTTATGACTGTTAACATTCACCCTGACGAGCTGATAAAGAATATTGAGTCTGATACTTGCTAGTCTTAGTAGAAATTAATCAAAATCCATCTGTTCCCTTCTCAGCCTGGACAATTTCATTACAACTAAACCTGAGATTACAGGATTCTTACATCTCCCCCTACCCTGGCACCCCCACTCCCAGTTCAGTTGATTTAGAACCAATGATAAAAGCTGCTTATTTTAAGAAAGATTGTTTCCAATCTTCTCCTCTTGCAAGGCACAGAAAGATGAAAGGCTCTCGATCCTGAAATATTTATATCGAAGGAAGACTGGAAATCTGTATCTTCGGCAGGCTGACCGGCTGCGGCTGAAGACCTTAACATCACATTTCTTATCTTCACAGCTTCACTTTCCCCAGTGTGTGCTGAAATAGGACTGTCTGAATGGCTCGCGGGTACCTTTCCTTAATTGTCAATCTAGTGTGGCATAATAAAGAGACTTGCAGGGAAAGATTACCTTCCTGACACAGACTATTTACAGGGATAAATACCAGTTATCCTTATGTGGCCTTAGAATGGCTGCTTTCAAAGGAATGCAGAACACCAAACAGGGGAAGTGAGTTTAAGCCTCCCTCGAGGGAACACCTTGATCTTGATTCCAGAAAGCTAAAGAATTAGAAGTGATTACAAGAGAGTAATTCTGGGCTCACCCAGCTTCACACAAGCGCTGTAATTAACTGCTCTCGCTCTTCTTTTTTTCTTCTTTAATATATGCTTTCCTGGCGTTTTTCCCCCTTTAATACCCTTCTAATTGAGGCAAAGTGCTGATATCTTAAGTGCACAGTTGGATAGGCTTTGACAAATGCATATCCCATAGAACCAGCCGTCCCCACTCTTAGTTTTCTTTTCGCCATTTTCAAAACTAAGCATCATCGTACCCTCTGCTACTAAAAGTCAACACCCCTCTAAATGCCAGAAGGAGTGTAGTCACACAGGCAAGTTGGTTCCTAAAGGAGTTAAATGCTATCCGAGACCAGCCCATGTCAGCCCATGTCTTTTTATCAATGCAAGAAAAAGAAATGGGAGCAAGTGGGGGGGGGGGAAGGGGGTGGCTCTTGACCAGCATCCCTGGGGATAGGCATCATGACCCATACATTAGGTTAGACACATAGCAATTCCCTAGGACGTGACTCCAAATCCCCACAGACCGGGGCCGCCTTTGAGCTTCTGAAATGGATAAATTGAATGAAGCAAGGCCAATTCTGGGCCAGGCTGCTGGCTGAGGTTTTGCGGGAGATGTTTTGTTCCTAACTGTTCTACATAGACATTAAAACATCAGTTCCGGCAGACCCAGAAACTGTCCTTGTGCCCTTGACATTTTCTCCCTCCCCACTGGCTTCTTTAAATGTGAGGCTGCTCTCCGCCAGCCCACGACTCCCCACCCTTGGTTCACCGCACCCCGGGGGCACTTCCTTCTGTGCCAGGATCCCCCTGGATAAAGGCAGAATTATAAACACTCGTCTTTAGAAGTGTTCAAGGGTATATATACACGGCCCAAGGAGGACAAAGTGTTCTCCACTTCCTTCAGCAATTGCTGTTCGAGATGCTAAGTACAAAACTAAATGAGGGAATAGAGCACAGAAGCTAGGTCCCAAGAAGTTCTTTCCGCTGGGTTGTTTTTAAAGCAGGGAATTTTGTACCAGCAAGTTCTCTCGTAACCATATTAGGATATCACAGTGGAGCTGTGGACCAAGGCAGTCTGGCTGTTGGGGTTCAAATCCTACCTCTGCCACCTATCTGGACCAAGGCAGCCTTGCTGCTGGGGTTCAGATCCTGACTCTGACACCTAGCTAGTAAAAGACTCATTAAATTGACTGCTCCTCTGCAAAATGGGGACAGCGAGCGTACTTAGCTCAGCACCCTCTTCAGTAAAGAGCCAGATACTAAGTGCTTTTCATTTAGTGGGCCAGTAGACCTCTGCCCCAAGCTCCCAATTTCATTCCTACAGTGGAAACACTGACCTAGGCAACAAAATAAAAAGGTGTTGTTGTGTTCCAATAAATCCTGATGACAAAACACTACATCTGCAATCCTGGCTTTTGGGAGGCTGAGGCAGAAGGCTGGAGAGTTGAGACCAGGCTGAGGTATGTAATGAGATCTTGGCTCCAAAAGCAAAAACAAGGAGCTGGAGAGATGGCTCAGTATGTAAAAGTACCTATTGTGCAAGCCCAAGGACCTCAGTTCAAATCCCCAGCACCCATTTAAGAAGCCAGGCACAGTGGTTCATTTCAGCTGTGGAGCCCTGTGTACCCCCAACACTGTGGAATGGAGACAGGAAGATCCCGGAGGTTCCCTGATCAGCCATCAGCCAAAATTCTGAACTTCTGGTTTAATAATAGACTCTGTCTCAGGACAATAAGGTGGAGAGCAATAAAGGAAGATAACAATTGTCCTCTCGTGGCCTTTGTATTTTATTCTTTATTATTATTATTATTATTATTATTATTTCAAAAAGAAAACAGCAAAAAGCAAACTGTGGTGGTTTGAATAAGAATGGCCCTCATAAGCTCATAAATTTGAATGCTTGGTCATCAGGCAGTAGCATTACTTGAGAAGGATTAGGAGGTGTGACCTTGTTGAAGGAAGTGTGATTCTTGGGCGTGAGCTTTGGGATTTGAAAAGCCCAACCTAGTCTTAGAGTCACTCCCTTCCTGCTGCCTGTGGGTCAAATGTAGAACTCTTAGCTACTTCTTCAACACCATATCTGCCTGCATGCTACCAAGCTCCCCTCCAGTGATGGACTGACCCTCTGAAACTGTAGGCAAGCCCCAATTAAATGCTTTCTTTTATAAGAGTTGTCATGGTCTCTTCACAGCAATTGAATACTAAGAAACAAACTCAGTTATAGATCTGAATTTGAACATCTTTGAATCTTGTATCACTTTCACAGATCAAGAAAGGTTACTCTTTTGATCTTTTTCTCCCATCTCTAAAAAATGTAAACAACTGTGTTTGTTTTCAGGCTGTTTAAAAAACAGACTGCAGTAAAATGTGGCCCTAAAGCCCTGGCTTGTAAACTGACTTAATTCAAAGCGTTGAGTAGTAACGTGGATGAAGCTCTAAGACCCTTGTCCTGCCTGCATACCATAGGCACTACCCCTGAGCTACTTGTCATCATTATTATTTAGTGGAAAGTGATGAAGGCCTCTCTCTTGGGAGGTCTGCTGACTGTTCTTCCCAGCAAGTCGGCCTTATGGGCATCCAGTTTTGAGAATACCGGTTGAAGGTCCTAAGAGACACAGTGGTCTCTGTACCTCCTTTTATTACCTAGGAAAGACATAGTGAACACTCTCCCCAGATATGGATCCAACACACAGAGTGCCCGATCATATAGATATGATCATTTGGCCAATAATTTTTTTTAAAGCCATCGCTGTCCACTTTTGCACATTAAATCCCACAAAGAGATTTATTTACAACATTAAATCATTTCTTTGTGCTGCCCGGCTACATTTTTAACTATTAAAATATTCATCACACACTCTAAGAACCTAATGCCAAGTGCTTTATGACCTTTTAAAGGATGGCTTCTTTTAAAAATCACCTTCAAGTGGGGATGTGAGTTTCCAACTGGGGCTAAGGAAGAGCAAATATCAAGGGGATAAACAAGAGACCTTTGCCCTGGAAGACAGCACCAAAGAGAAGCTGATTAAGCAGAAACATATGTAATAAGACAAGCAGAGCAGTGGGTCTGGGAAGTGGGGGTGGAAAATGAAGGGAGATCCATTTGCTCCTTAGCATGAGAAATACCCTCTATTGCCCGCAGCAATGGGTTTTGACAGAGGGAAACTCTAGCCCACAGGAGACACTTAGCAATGTCTAGGGGGCATTTTTAGTTAGTATAGCTAGGCAGAAATAAGGTCTGTTTGGCCTCTAATGGCAGAAGCCAGAGGTTTTGCCAAACTTCCTGTGATAGTTCATGACGGCTGCCACCATCCTACGAGAGTCCATAACAGTTGTCAAAGTGACAAAATCCAGGATGACCTAGAACTCAGCATGCCTGTGGAAAATGTTGCTCATCAGGCTAATTGATGTGGGAAAATTCATCTTAATTTTGTGAGGGCCCTGAACGGCTTAAGTGGAGGCAGGGAACTGGCCAGCGTGTGTGCATCCGTTGTCCTCTTCTTCTATTGATGGGAATGATGTGGCCAGTGGCTTCAACTTCTGCTGCCTCAACTTTCCCCCATGGCAATGGACCTGATGGACCTGTGGTTTGTGCCCAAAAATGTGAGCTAAAACAATCCCTTCCTCCCTTAAATTGTCTGCGTCTTTTATCCGAGTATTTTACCACAACAATGGGAAAAGAAACTAAGACAGCACCTACCAATGCCACATAGTCCCCCAGAACCAAGGGCCACAGGGCTCCAAATGGTCAGCAATAATAGCTGGAGAAGCCCCTCCCAGGGCCTGCCTCACAGCAGGCTTTCATTTTGCTTCTACTTGAAAGTGACTCTTTCAGACTTGAGTGAAACTCAAGATAAACACAAGGAAGCATCCCAACGTTTACATTTCTGCTAAGGACCGCGACTGCGCTTGGACTCGGCGTCCACCTACTTTCTCAAAAATCATCACGGTGGAAAAAAGTAATGCAAGATTGGTGTTCATTTAAATTGCACAAATTAATTCAATTACCCTGAAGGAAACTGGTACCAGATCACCAGACTGCCAAGCAACAGATGCTAATTTTGTGATTCAATTTACTAACGAGGTAACTTGACACATGTTTAAAAGCCAGTCAGCTGTGGCTAAAACAAACCATTCAAGGAAGGCTGTGACTGCTGTGTTTCAGTTTGGATAGGATTCCTTCTGGTTCTCCACAAGAGTGGAGCTGCTCGGTTTCCTTATATAAATAAGGCTCTTTAGACCAACATAAGGTGGAAGAAAGAGGAGAGTAAACATCCATCCCTTTAGGACAAAAATACTAAATATGCAGAGAAAAGCATTTGGATTGAAACATGGAAAGTCAAAGAAATTCTGATTCATCTTAAGGTAACTCAGAATCATAAGTATACTCATTAACACTGTATATTTCACACTATTTAAAATATTTATGTCAGTTGTAGGCTTCAGTTTAACAATAAAACTCTATTTAAATTAAATCATATTATACAGTGCTGTACAATTCCATTTAAGTCCATCTATATGTGTAAAATCAAGTGCATCCGTATCTATCATCTCACTTGAGCCCTAAAATAGTTCTGAGAAGAGACCACCAGTATTGTTACCTGCCATTTACACATCCACTTAATGCAACAGACAGGGTTTTGGAGTCTCACAGAAGATGATCAGATGTCTTAGAAAACTGGATCAAAAGGGAATGGGACACCAAACACTGTCTCATTTTTCTATCACTCAACAAACATCCAAGTATTTGGAGGCTTAAAAGAATGGATGTTTGTTTCATGGATTCTCATCATTTGGTGAGACTCGAGTACAGATGAGGTTCGCTGGAGCAATAGCTCTGCTCTTATAGCCTGGGACCCCAGGAGGTACTCTGTGGCCTTCCCCTGGCAGGTGGGTGGGTGGAAGTGCCAAGATAGCTTTGCTCACATACATCTGGTGCTGACATCTGTGGGACAGTTGAAAGGCCAGGATCAGTAGACACCTTCTCGCCACCCTAGCTTGGAGCTTTTCCAGCAGGGTAATCAGATTTCTTCCTCTTTTAGAACAATTTATTACATTTACATCTGGGGAGGTGTTTCATGTGGAAGGTCTGAGAACAACTTGTAAGAGGCAGTTCTTTCCTTCCATCACCTGGGTTCTGGAGATCAAAGTCAAGCTGTCAGTCCAGGTGGCAAGTGCCTTAGCCTACTGAGCCATCTCACAGCCTCAGATGTGCTCAATGGCAACACAAGCACTAACAGTAAATACTCAGCAGACATAAATGAGAGAAGATGACAGTCTTTCATGTCCCAGCCTGAACACTGGCACGGGGACACTTGTACCCTATTGCATGGGTGGCAGCATCATAGCGCTCACTCAGGCTTAAGAGGCCGAGCTACAAACAAGAAGGATGTCAAAGAATCATGTCATCTTTAATCTGCCATGTCATCTTGAGAATCTCTTCCATCTTAAATACTTAGCATGACAGTCCAGTGACTCTGAGTCCTTCTTTGGCATGGAAGCCATTCTCTCAAAAACAAACAAACAAGCAAACAAACAAACAAACAAACAGAATAACTACTGCAAATTCCCTCATCTGCTAGGGTTGGATATATTCCAAGACCCTCAGTAAATGCCTATGATTGTGTGTAGAACTGAACTACATGAATACCATCTTTTTTTCTATATATCATATATGTTGTGATTTAGGTGTGAAATGGCCTCCCATAGGTTCATGTGTTTGAATACTTGGTCCTCAGTTGTTGGTTGCCTAGAGAGGTTATGAAATTGTTAGGGTGTGGGGCTGAGCCAGAGGAAATGGGTGATGGGGGTGAACTTAAGGGTTATATGCCATCCCTGCTTTCGGCTGGAACCAGCTGCCACAGTCCTGTCACCGTTGACCTAGATCCTTCAGCCACCATGCCTTTCCAAACATGATGGACTGTATGTCCTCTGAATCATGAGCCAAAATAAATCCTTCTTCTCTCTTAAATTGCTTCTGTTAGGCATTTGGTCACAACCATATAAAAATAACTAACATAGAAAAAATGGTACCAGGAGTGGGGTTGCTGTTATGATCCATTAGACCATGTGGTTCTAAGATCTTTGGAATTAGTTTGCGAAGGAATGTGAAAGAGTTTGGAGCTTTAAGGAAAAAATTCCCAAGTTGTTATAAGCAGAGGTTAGTGGGCTACTCTGGTGGGAGTGAGGAAGACTAAAATGCAAAAGAAATGTAGTCTATTAAGGCCTGAACTATGAAGTTTTAGAAAGAACTGTGATAAAGAAAATTCATGTTGTATTTTGGAAAATAACCTGGCTCTGTTCTACTTGGATTCTGAAAAACTGATTAAGGCTCAATTTAAAAGTAATGGACTAATTTGTTTTGCAGTAGAAATTTCAAGACAGCATAGCATTCAACCCATGACATGATTATTGCTCACTGAATTTTTAACAGATTGATAGTGAGAAGCTGAGGAGAAAGATAGAAAAATGTGCAGCTTCACAAGGAAAGCTATAGATAAGACTGATGCAGACAAACTATGTTCTGGGATATTAGGAACAGAATCTGGAAGGAAAGGTTTTCCCACCCAAGGTTCCAGGACCTAAACATGTAAACCTATCTGAAGAATTGTCTTTTAAATGAAAAGCATGAGATAAGAGTGCCTAGAAAACAAGTCTGCAGCAGAGGAAGCTCAGGATTGGGACTGCCTAATGAAATGTTTTTCCAGGTTCAAGTACCCAGACTCTCAAAAGAAGGCTGTTGTAACCACAGTCCATTGAGCCAAGGCTACCTTTTGAACTGGTAGAACTTGGTGGCATCATGTACATAATGGTGGTTTTTCAGGCATGCAGAATATAATTGATAAGCTTGCACAATGTTTTAAAGAAAACCCAGGGATAGAGCTACAGACATTTTTTGAGAAGTCAGATATGTGAATCTATGAAAATGAAACCTATGTTACAGTGGAGCCCCCAGAATTTTGGAGATTACCAGGAATATGGAAAGCTACAGGCCACAAGACTATAAGGGCAGGGCTTGTCAAGCCCATCAGACCCCAGATGATACTATGAGCTCCAGATGTCACACATTGAACTGCAGAGTTGGGTGTTTGCCCTCCTGGGTTTCAGTATGACACTAGTCCAATCTTTCCTTAAAATCCTGCTCTTCCCTTTTTGATCTGATATGTTTACTCTGTGTCTTAAAGATAGGAGGTATATAACTTGGATTTTTGTTTTAAAGAAGCTCAGAGTTAAGAGCTCTCCTTGGACTTTTGAGCAAGCAGTGTTGATGCTGTGAAGATTATGAGGATTTTCAGGTTGAACTGTGGGGAGCCGCTTGAGCCGTTTTCAGACCGCGCCTTAAAGATGGCACCCATGTCCTGTCCACGCCCTCCCGATGGCGGGACGAGGATCGGTAAACAACTCCTAATATGGTATAATGCTTGATCATGGTCTGTGGCGAGATGTCGTGTACCTATGAGAAGGACCCACGTGGCGGACCAGGGTAGGAGGATTGGACTTATATCAGGGTCGGGTCTCAGTGCCTGGGAGAGGAGAGAAAAAAAGAAGCTGTATCAAGGTTCCTGAATAAAGCGGTCTGAAGAAGAGCTTCGTGTTGCGTCTTCCTTGCTGGACGAGGCGGTCGCAACATTGAACCTCTAGGGACCATGGGCAGTCTTATGATTTGAATATGAAATATCCCCAGTAGGCTCATATAGTTTGAACACTCAGTTCCTAGATGGTGGCACTGTTCTGAGAGGTTATGGAACCTTTAGGAAATAAAGCCTAACTCTAGGAATTGGGTCCTTAAGGAGCAGGCCTTAAGGGCTATAACCTAGCCTCTCTTTCGCCCAGAGTTCTCTCTGCTTCCTTGCTGGTACCATGTAAAATTCAGCCGTTGCACACCCAGCAACTACAGACCAAGCTGCTTCAGCCACAATGCCTTCCCCACATAAATAGATTATATTTTCTGGACTGCAGGGCAAAATAAACTCTTCCTTCCTTAAATTACTTCTATTGGATACTTGGCCAATATCAACATGGGAATAACTAATACAACACACCCACTACAAAGTTGGCCACGGTATGAGATTTAAAAAAAAATTAAATACAACAATATAACAATACATTGTAATAGAAAATATGTAAATGTTGTGCCTCATGAGGCCCAGGTATGAGGCCCAGTGTAACTTCCTGAGCTTAACTCAAGTATGGTGACCTGTTTTTGGCCATGACTTCCATATATGAGTGACTCAGCACAGCCCGACCTAAACTGCCTCTGCCCAGCCATCACTAATATGGCAGAATATTATTATTATTATTATTATTATTATTATTATTATTATTATTATTATTATTATTATTATTGGTTTCTCTGTAGCTTTGGAGCCTCTGTCCTGGAACTAGCTCTTGTAGACCAGGCTGGTCTCGAACTCACAAAGATCCACCTGCTTCTGCCTCCAGAGTGCTGGGATTAAAGGCGTGCGCCACCACCACCCAGCATGGTAGAATATTATTGACCCTTATTCCTTACTCCACCTCAACCTATCCCAAGACTCCCACCCCCTATCTCAGCCCTATATAAGTTCCTGCCTGATGCAATAAACTGCGATCCTGCTTGGACAAGACTCCTGACTTTTGTGTTTCTCTCCAGTGGCTAGAAGAGAGGTCCAGGTCATCAACACTCACCATCCCGCTGAGCCTGGGGCACAGCTGGACCAGCCCTGCCTCCACCCTGTCTGCCCGAGATCCCAGCATATAAACTTGTCATTTATTAAATTTTCCATTTAATATTCTCAGTTAGCTGTAGGTAAGGGTAACCATGGACAGAAAAACTAAAGATGAGGGGGACACTGTAATTGTTAAAGGGAAACTACAAACTAGAAAGAGTGCAAACAGACCTCAGAACCTACTTTCTCTTGTTTTACAACTATCTCCAATCCTGCTCATCCCTTGGCTCCCTGCAACATCTATCCTCCTAGTCAGAGATCCATCTGTATCTCCACTAGAGAGCCCACCTCATGGTACCTCAGAGTCAATAAATCCAAGGTGGAGCCTGCCATCATTCCTTCCAAGCTGTCCTCTCTCCCTATCCTTGTGACATCCTTACCACCAAGTGACATAGTCAACTACTCCGTTTTCCAAATCAGCATCCATCTGAATACCATCCTTGCCTTCTGTACCTTCACCTTCTGCACTAAACTGACAACCACGCTTGATGGATTGTCATTGCTAACCCCCACCCACTTCAGCCCACCTTCACGGCCCTTCTCCACCTTAGACTTCAAGCCCCTCTTTATCATTCCCTACCTCTTGTCTCTCTCGCCTGTAATCCAGAGCGACCTTTCTAAAACCCAAATAAAATTATGTCACTTACCATTTTAGTTGGAAGACATGCTGTTAAGGACAAAATCTGAACTCTTTAAAATGATTTATAAATTTTGTCCTTGTGTGATTTGATTTGGAGACACCAAATGCCCTCTCACTACCCCCCACATTTCTCTCACCAGCTCTGCCAATACAATGTCCATTGTATTCGTTTCTTCCAGTTAAGATTGCTAAAGCTCTCGTTAACTGCAAATGGTCTCTAAGAGGAGTCAACCCAATTAACATCTCATCAGCCATTAACTTCTTTACTTAAGAACATTCATCAAAGCATCTTTGTGGCTATTTGATTTTTGGGGGCATGAGTCATAGGAGATAAGTTTTGAGAAAGATTGTATAAGTCAGTGTCGATAGCCATTTTGAATGCATGGCAACCAAAGTAATTTACAGATAAATGTGAAATATGCCAATACCAGATTTTGAAATTTTTTTTGTTCCATTTTTTTTGTTGGACTATCTTTGGACAGCCAGCCCACAAATAACAACCTGGAGACTTATTATTAATTATGAAAGCTTGGCCTTAGCTTAGGCTTTTTCCCAACTAGCTCTTATAGCTTAATTAACCCACACTTTTTAATTCTATGTTCTGCTAAATGGCTCAGTAACCTCTTCTTACTATAGCACATCTGACTTGTTCTGAGTCTGCTGCTAAAATCACACATCTAGATTCCTCCTCTCAGTTTCTCTCTCTATTCCTGGAAGTCCCACCTATTCTCTCTTGCCGAGCTGTTGGCCATTTAGCTCTTTATTAAACAAATCAGAAGGCACCTACCAGAGACACATCTTTACAGTGTAAAGAAATAGTCCGCAACATGTGATATCAGTCAAAAACCAAAAAAGGAAGTGCCCAGTGAATAGAACAGTTAAAACCAAATGTCAAATCATCTATTTGTCTTCACTTGATAAGATCCAATAACTAGGAAACTAATCAAATCTCCCCCAAAAAAATAAATTCTGGAAGATGACGTAAATGAATTAATAGTGGTGGTTTGAATGACATGGTCCCCATAGGTTCATGTGTCTGAACACTTGGCCCCCAATAGGTAGAATTATTTGGGAAGGGTTAAGAGATGCAGTCTTGTTGGAGGAGGGGTGTCACTGGGCCAGTTTTGATATTTCAAAAGGCTCCTGTCACTCCCAGTGCCTCCAGCTTGTAGATCAAGATGTGAAGTTCCTGCTGTCCCTGCCACCGTCATAGACTCTAACCTTCTGAAACCATAAACCCAACTAGACATATTCTTTAGTAAGTTGTCTTAGTCATAGTGTTTGTCACAGCAATAGAAACATAACTAAGATATGAGGTGTCCAGTAAACATAACACAGTTAAAACCAAAATGTCATAATCATCTAATCATCTTTATTTGATAAGATCAGATAGGTGGGAAAACAACCAAATATCCCCCAAAACATAAATTCTGAGGGATGACATCAATGAATTTGATCACATATAAATCTGTAATACCCATCATCTCTGGAGATGACAGGCTCATCATACCAGACTTGAAAATTGTCTCCATTTATAGCTCAGCTTCTTCAATGTGGTATTATTTATCACTCTAGGATTTGACCTTTAATAGAACTTAACAGTTTAAACTCAAGTTCTCTGTCTATTCCTCTTCCATATTCCACTCATTTCCCCAGGTTTCTATCCTGTTGCTAGTAGAACACTGACATGTGGGTAGAACCATCAGAAAACCTACACCTCTGCCTGTGCCCATTCTACTGTGGCCCAGCTTTGCCATCACATCTTTTACTAATACACCTGCAACATTTTTCATTTTCCTCCCCAGCACTTTATGTCCCTGTATCTTAACTCTCGGCTTTCTAATGCTTCTAAAGGTCATATACGTACAAAAACTAAATCTACTTATGATAATCACTTAAATTTTTCATCACTTTGATCATACCATCTGGAAACTATAATCTTCAAGATATTACTGTGGGTCTAAGTATCTTTTTATGGGATAGAAAACTGAGGTTTCAAGTCAAATCATTTGTGAAAGCTTCATATTTAACCACTGTATTTGAAGATTTAATGCACAATCAGAAAACCAAGTTGATCAATCAGTCATAATCACCCTACCCACTAATAAAATACTGATGAGTAGAGCAATTATGATGCTGAGGATGTATTTCAAAACAACCCAGTGAAGAAATGACCAGACTGTAGATGCAACGAAAGTGGCCAAGGACTCGTGTCCGCTTATAGAGTGGAAATGTGCACCCGGATATCAACTATTTTACTCGCTGCATCTGTGTAATAGGTCCAGAACTCACAATGTAAAGAGCTTGTTAGCATCATCTTTTAGTACAGTTACAAACAACCCAAGTCTACTGAGCACTGCTAATCAGCGTTTGCAGATCACTCTGGAGCTGCTTCATTTTACATACAGGTTTATGCACACGTGACCCGGGAAGGACAGGCCCTCCAGCTTTAAACACAAAGGTCTCACTTTTGTCACCCAAGTGTATTTTTTCTAACATTGCACACTCATCTTAGTGGGAGAAACAATTACTCAGGCACTGTAAACCACTGGATGGTGTTATCTTTTAATTAACCCGTGCAGCCTCTCTCACTTAACCTAGTTTGAGAAGTGACAGCCACTTGAGCCGTCTAAATAATGTATGCCACTGCTCTTTTATTGGGCTTATTCAGTCAAGAACAATAGTTTCATGCTGTGGGGCACAGCTCTCTAGAGCCTGGTATACTTTGGATCGGTTGTGATACTTGTCACGACCCTTGATGCTGCAACTGTCCCTGACCAAAGCACTTAGGATTGTTTCCCTGTGTAAAGCACAGACTCCACCTACACATGCTCTTCTTGCAATGTTTCTGGGTGAATGTCATTCTGCAAGTGCACTGCAAAACTTCCCAACAGCTCACAACATTCAGGGTTGCAATATGGAGAGTATCTGAGTCCTTATATCTCTGCTGAAGGTTGAAATCAAAGAGTGCCACATTCTAATTTATTAGTATGTAATCAAAACCCTATATACATGCATGTTCTAGAGGTCATCACCATAAGGACATGACTGAAAAGATGCACAGAAATATACTATATAGCATGCAAGGATATTCAAGGCAGTGGGATTTTAAAATACTATTTATGAGTTACAGCCTAACTTCATATGAAATTGGCACAATAACATCATCAGACATTAAAACTATTGATGTAAATATGGTTGTGGTGATGGAAAATGAGGTGTTACTATTAAGTCCCATTCATAAACATCAAGTTATCAGGAACTATGTATATCGTGACCATATGATATAGATTTCATATATGTACACATCTGAATAGCCTAGCATGAGAAGTGCATCCATGCTTGTGAAATTTATGCATATATGTTTGAGGAGCTATTGGGGAGGAGTGCACATCCTAAATCTGAGTTGATAAACACTATGATTTCTCTGAAGTCATTTTCCCCATCTGTATTTTCATAAATATCTGCAATGAAATCTCACTGTATGTAGTAACCACATAAATATTCTTGGGGAAAAAGTAACATGCAAAGCCTACTCTGTCTAAATGTGTTTCCAGGGTTCAGATAAAAGGAAAGTGAAAAAACTCAGAAAACAACATCCAAAGCCTTTAGGGAGCCCTTTCCAACAAAGAAAAGCCTTTCAGTATTAATTATTGAGCAGAAAGGATGGAAAGGTATCAGGGAAAGAAGCAGAGGAAGGAGCAGAGAGTTATTCTGCTAGTGTTTGTAATAGTCCACCTGGAGTCTGGAGATGAGTGAAATGGTCCTCAAAACTGGGGGACGACAAAAACACATCTGTTGTCTCCCCTTAGTCAATGGGCCACTGACTTGAACTACAGTGTGCCAGGTATTATGGACCCTTCAAGGTAGGTCTTACTAAGCAGTGACCCTGGGGAGTTCAATGTCATGTCAGAGTCACACGACTGGCATTTGAGATGCCTGATAACATTGGCTTCAGCAATTCTCCACTACAAAGAGGGACATAGAAAACTCAGAGAAGGCCAGTGATGCTTCTGTGATATTGACAAAGGCTAGACCTTAGCAGAGTCTGGGTAAAGTTCTCAGAAGAAGAAGGAGATAAAGCTGAGCTGCACAAGCAACACGGGGAGACGATTTTTAGGAAGCATAAGCAACCTTTTGTGATACTGATTCAGGCTAGATGCTTATAATGAGCAATTTAGCTTCAGACCAATATTAACTCCCGTTCCTATTACTATCAGATTAATTGCATTTTGTTGCTTTTTCTAAATACACTTCAAATCAGGAAACCTGTAATTCAACAGTCAGCCATTAAAGTAAGCCCTGGATCCGCAACCAAGTTATCTGAAGCTCATCTTCCTATTGAAATAAAAGCCCAGAGCCTCCTTTATCTATATAATAAAGAGAGCATTAATAATAAGCAACTAAAATATTGTTTTAAGGCAAAAATATATCTATACTGAAAATTTCTTCAGATCAAAGAAACCAAGGCAAAGAAACAAAAATTGCTGCAAGAACTTGAATAAATGTGCATTTTAAATAATATACTTATATAATGTAATCACAGTAAATACAGATGCAAATTTTATTTAAGGAGAAGTCAGAGTTAAAGAAAAGTTCACGTTATTCGATAAATTTCAAATACTGAAATGCTAAAACATCATATTTTCTATGTCCCTATGTACCATAGAAGCTCTATATGAATGTGTAAGTATGTGTGTGCATATCCTTCATTTTCTATTGTTTTCTATGATCTCATACCATTATACACAGCTAATATCAAATATGGTTTCACAGCTAATCAATAAAACACAGTTTACATCAAATGACCAGAGAGTTGTCAATTTTTAAAAATCCCAGCCTCTCTTGTGGCTTTCTGACTTCAAAGACATGCATTAAGATTATTAAGCAAGTAATGATTGATTTATTACATAACATTAAGAAATGTTTTCTTTGAAGCCCAAATTAAAAAGGTCATGCATACCCAGATTTTTCTCCAGGTTGATAGTTAAAAATGTAGACTAGCTAATACTGCTGCCTGTGAAGGACACATAAAGGGGATTTGAAGTAATGCTCCTTTCTTGGCAATATTTTAATGAAATGTTTAATATTCTGGTGTGGATTAATGGGGCAGTTCACTATTTTCAAACAACGGGTGAACAATTAAGAGCCAATCCTGAGAACAAATTAGCGTTGCTGCTATTTTGATGGTACTCCAAATGACCATTGCTGTAACAGAGAGGCATTATTTAACAGGAGTGAAAATAACCATTTACATCAAGCAATTTGGTGCAGACACATTCTGGGGATGGGATGTGGCAGCTGCTATTCCTAGAGATAAAGCTGACATTTTAGGACAAAAGCAATAGGACCAGCTGTAAGCTGAGCATGCTTTGCGCCATGTAAAGAAGTCACCCAAAAACGCATGCCAGTGTGTTAAACGCCCCTCATAAAGCCAGTGAGTAGTGCGCTTTCTCATGCTACCTTCAAAATAATGGCAGAAGAATGAGTGCAGGGTTTTTGAGAAGTCAGAGTCAGGATGGAGGGAGTTAATAAGTTTCAGAAAGGTAAGTAAAGTCATACATTCAGCATTTGGGCAACAAACTCTGGAGGTTAACTCGGGGAAAGCTGGTCTTCCCACCAGCCTAAAGTCTGATCCAAAAGGCTGCCCTAAACACGTGGGTGCCCTAGATTAGCAGGGACTCTGTTTTCCACTAAGTTTGCATTAACAGGGTAATAAATTGTCCCAGAATTTCCCATGCCAAGATGAGGATATAAGTGGCCAATGGGAATAATTTTTATTTCAGACCCAAGAGTCATAGGAAATAAGGATACTTTCTTACACGTTGTGAATTTTATATTCATCTCAATGCCTGCTTAGAGGAACATTCTTTTTAATCCAGTGTTTTGGGGTTACTATTGCTGTGATGAAACCATGGTCAAAAGCAACTCGGGGAAGGAAAGGTTTTTTTGGTTAACATATTCAGAATCACCCTCCACCAAGGAAAACCAAGGCTGGAACTCAGTCAAACTGGGCAGGAACCTGGAGGCAGGAGCTGCTGCAGAGGCTGTGAAAGGGTGCTGCTTACTGGCTTGTTCCTAGAGAACCCAGGACCACCATTGCAATGGCCTGGGTTCTCTCACACCAATCACTAATTAAGAAAATGCTTTACACAGGCATTTTCTTAACTGAAGTTCCCTCCTCTCAGATGACTTTAGCTTGTGTCAAGTTGACATAAAACCAGCCAGCTCCTCCGGCTTCTCCGAGCTCTCATCTTTCCTTCCCAGGTCACAAAGTTGTTTTGCTTGCTATTTGAGAAAACTTCTGTAATTTAATTCTCCCCCTCCCAGCTCCCCCATAGAATAGTCTATCTGACCAAATTGATGTGATGAAATGATAGGTTCAAAGAATAATTCATTATACTATCAAGATCTTGGCATGCCAATTGCTGAGAAGACTATTTTGAGCTGTCAGTTCTAAAGCACATATTTTTTCATTGACGGACATGCCAAGTGCTTGATGGAATAATGAATTGTTCCCATTGACATCACTGTCGCATGCAACCCTTGGGCTCAGGGCAGCATTTTTCAGGCATGATGAATAACACTGCTGCTCTTTCCTCCGTGAGTGAAGGATAAAGTCAGGCTCTGGGAGTTGCTGAGGAAGACAATGGGGCCTGAGAAAAGAATGGGAAGTGACTGAAAGCCCAGCCAAGGTCAGACCCGACTGCACTGCATTTTATAACATGTCATAATTTAAAATACTGAGATACATATTTAGACATGACTGTCCAAAACAATTCCACCCAAGTATTCCGCTTTCTTGCTTGGAAATGTGATGCATTTGGGCTTTCTGATTGTTTCTTATGGGGTGGTAGCTGTTAATTTTGCTTTGTTCTCTGACTTGGGAGATACTTCCTATACCTGTATAACTTAGGCACCCAAGTATTCTGGCTCAGAGAAAAAAGAAGTCACCCAAACCAAAGCCTCAAGAGCATTGTTCTCACAACTCCCATAGAACTTTCATGTCCCAAGTTTCATTTTGCTCCCAAGACACCATCACCATCCATGCATCCTGGGCAAGACACATCTCTACCATGCCAGGTTAGGGAGTGGCCTGTGGGTGTAGCATGAGGGCCTGCTAGTTGGGGTTTCTGGCCTCCCACCAGGTCCCACAGTCGGCAAGTCCCAAAGAAATATCACCCAGAGAGTCTGCATTAGGTTATAAACTGATTGGCCCATTAGCTCAGGCCTCCCATTAGCTCTTGTAGCTTATATTAACCCATTATCCCTATCTATGTTAGCCACACGGCTCAGTACGTTTCTCAGCAGGGCAGGTCACATCCTGCTTCTTCGGTGGTCCAGGCAGGAGTTCCAAAAGAGCTTCCTGCTTCCCAGAATTCTCCTATTCTCCTTACTCCGCCTCTGCTTCCTGTCTGGTTGTCCCACCTATACATCCTGGCTAATGGCCAATCAGCATTTATTTAAATCATGATTGACAGAATACAGACAATTCTCCCGCACCATGTGAGGACTTGAAGACCCAGAAAGCAAACTCATCAGGAGCCATCAGTAACACTCAGTGCAATAACAAAGTCACAGAGCACAGAGACAGGGATTAATGCATATGGCACTCGCCCTTTGAGTGAAGAACACTCTCCTTGTGTTTCCAAGGCAGTCTTAGACCATCACAGCAAGGCTCATCAGGTTCCACTTAATGGCTGTCTCTGCCCATGTATCTGAGTCATCAATAGCATGGTAAGAACAGCTCTTTCAGGAGGACTCGCCCTCACCTTCTAGCTATTTACTTGTTTGCCAAAAAATAAAAAAATAAATAAAAAAAGAAAGAAAGAAAAAAAAACCAGAATGACCAGAATGGGGGGGAAAAGCTTTGGTTTTCCCCTTTTCTCCCTCTCTTGATGGGGTCCTGTCAGGATCCTTTCATGTCTCAGCTCACTTCTAAATACTTCAGTTGATCGATGACCCCTTCACTACCTCAAGACCATATCTCCAGCTCTACATCTATGTCTATGCCTACATCTATAAGTATGTGGGCTGGAGAAATGGCTCAGTGATGAAGACCTCAGTGTGATTCTTGGCTCTCACATAGCATTTCATAACCATCTGTAACTTTAGTTCCAGGAATCCAATGCCCGATGTCCTCTTCTGGTCTCCAAGGGCTGCCTCTTGGTGCACAAGAACTCAGTTAAATACACACAAACATATACATGAAAATAAATAATTTTTTAAAAGAATAGATGATGGATAGATAGATAGATAGATAGATAGATAGATAGATAGATAGATAGATAGATAATTTGTTTCTTTAAAGATTTTGGGATACTTCTCACAAGAAAAACCTGTCAGTGTTACCTGGTAACTATTTTATATATCTGGGTTGTGAATTTGCATACATGTGATATCTACATATATTTACAATTTGTCCCTTAATCCATACGTTCAATAAGCCTAAATATAACCTATATACCAGTCTCTACTCATTGTTTTCCATTTGTTTGATTGGTTGGTTGGTTGGTTGGTTGGTTGGTTGGTTGGTTGGTTGGTTGGTTGGTATATTGTTCATTTGAGATATTCAGGTAGCCCAAGCTAACTTTGAAGTCTTAACATTCATTACTTTAGCTCCCAAATGCTGGAGTCACCTTCTGAGTGTTCTGTACCCCAGACTCTAGAGTACTTCTCATGGTTATGTCTTCTTTCCCTGCACAGCATTCAGCCGTTTATCTTTCCAAACTCTCACTTCTAGAACTATCTGATTTGTGTATGCTCCCTATTTACTCACCATTGTCTTCCCAGAAAAGTGACTCATTCAGAGAATGACGCAGCCAATACTGTCAGCAACCTGTGAGGTGACCCTCTTCACAGTGCCCAGGTACAGGTGAGAGCAGAGGGTTCCATGAGCCTGCATATTCCATAAAGGGACCCGGCTATAAGCAGCAGTACTGAGCTGACTCTCGCACCATCCCCACTATCCTGCGACTCCCTGAGCTCTGCCAAGATCTTCAGATTTTTACTAAGTGTCACTGAGCACCATCAGTCTGAAGGATATCCTGGGCCAGTGTGAAGAAACTTCTGTGGGTACAAGAGGCATTATCCACAGGCTAATTTGGGTTCTCCAAACTAAAACCTGAAGTCTAAAGTCTACTCCCACTGTTAGTAGTGAGACAGGGCTCCACACTGTCACCCCTGGCAGCCTGAGGTTCTCCCTAAATCTTTTAGAGACCTGAACTTAGGTCAACCCAGGATTTCTGGCATTGACATAGAGAAGGATTTCAGTACTAGCTTGTATAAAACAAAGTTAGTTGGGTTTTATTAACAGCCTTTTTTGATATCCTTCAAGCACCAGGGTTAAACACAGAGGAGTTCAGGAAGATGGGATATATCCATGTGCCAGTGTGGGCTTCCAAGAGAGAATCATAAATAGGTGGGTTGGTATTTTGGTGGCTTTAAAGTTACATCCCCAAAAGTTTCCAGGAAATCTCCCCCAACCCACAGCTTCCTCCTTTTCTCTTCCTTTTGACACGCGAGGCTGTAGCCTGGCTCCAGAGAAGCTGTGGATGAAATTGTAATCTGATAAAGTAAAACCAGGAGCCACTAAGGTCGTGACAGAGACAGACAATGGAAACCGGAAAGACAGTTTGGGCATAGTGTCCCTGGACGGAATGGCAATATGTCCTTGGTTTTGTCCTGGCCAGAGGCCATGAAAGCCAGGCTGGAGCTCCGATCCCCTTCTTCCTCTCTTCTCTTAACTGAGCGCTGCTGCCTGGCCTCTGTTTAAGAAGTTGTGCTTGTAACTCCTGTCCAAACACCAATCCCTTCCGGTGAGCAGTTTGGGAATTAGATCTCCGGATTTTCATGCCAGAAATGTACCTAATCCCAACAGCCCATCTTCTAAATGACTTGTGGGGTGGGAGGGGATATGACCCTTGAATGGGAAGTTGTACAGTAGTTTTGGAGGCCACTGAGGATGGGGTCTCTTGAGATCCATTAAGGGAAATCTATTTCTTCCTGGTCAAAAGAATGGGATCTACTTCTGACACTGGGTGGAGACATAATGACCTCAAGGGACCTTAAGGGCTTGGGTCTACCAAGCATCATGCTCAAAAGGCATGGTAGTTATTTTTCTCACATTCCTTTGTCTTTTCTGTTTCACCATGGCTTCCCACAGTCAGTACCTTTTTGCAGAATTCCTGGGAGATGGGTGTTGTTCCACCAACCAACAGTTGCACCACAGTGGGTGGGGGAGGAGGAAGGGAGGGAGGCAGACTGTTTGGGTGAACGCTTCACCTCAGCCCCTGGTATCCGTATACCCAAAGAGTCTGGGATGTTTGGGTGGAAGTTCCATGCCAAACCCCCTCACCCGGGAATTGCCTCAGTCCAGACTTCACCTCCGAGATATTCAAGACCGCTCCCACAGAGTGTTTAAACAGTAACCCAGAGAACAAACATGTGGTTTCCCGGTTTTCCTTCCCCATCTCCTCTTTGGGGGCTGGAATACCACCCGGGAGTGCTGGTATCCACTAAACCTGGGCTTTCTCTAATTCAGTTTGCTTGCTCTGATTCAGATTATTGCGTCGGTGGGAGGTTTATAGCGGTGCAAAAACTTTTCACAGACTATGGTCTCTTTCACAGCTGAGGAAAAGAGGGCACCTCTTTCCGGGTGTTATTTTATTCCTTTGCCGTCTAGATTTATTATTTGCACCAAGAAGCATCCACTATAAAACTTTTCTTTCCACTACTCTGTTATTTGAATTGCAAAAGCAAGGCAAACCAGAGCATAGCATCAAGTAAAAGGTAAATATGATAGGGTTACAAAGCGGCTTCTGCGGGGAATTGATTTGCATAGAGATGCCTGACAGGACAAAGCGAAGACCGGAGGCGCTCCATCATTGCATCTTCTAGTCTCACAGGAGAGCAGAAGTCGCGACACCCTCATAAACTGAAGAAGGAAACCCTCAGTCCCGCTTCCAGGAGCCCGTCCATAAACACTTCTCAAAGCGCCTCGTGTCAGTTCCCTCGTCCAATGTTGTAGAATATTACCTGGAATTTTGAAAAATGGCCCACGGGTGAAGATATTTTTCTGGGGCATTTACATTTTTCTATCATTGAGGAGTGCTCCTACTGTGAATTAGGACTGGCTTTCCTTTTTCAGCCGTTTCCCACCTGTCTTTCCAGTGCGCAGGTTTCAAGGGGCGGAGCAAGGCCTTCTTCCCCACCCACCCCCCTTTTCCTCCTCCGCTGGCTTTCAAATGCTAATACTGGCCTTTGGCTGCCTTGCCTTGGGTCTGTTCAATGCAGCCCTTGTCTGCTCTCAGTCTAGCCTGTCATCTGCCTTATTTACATGTCTATACCACTTTAGCTCTGAGTGTGCTTCTGGGACTTGCAAGAGTCACCTTTGTTTCCTATGGACTGATTGCCTTCCAGTGGACACTCATCAAATCAGCCTAGTGTCAAACACTGCCGCCAGCTTAGATCTCTGCCCCAAACTGTGCACGATTCAAATTCATTTCGGGACCCTTGCAATTTAGTTTGTGGATGTCTGAGGATGCTACCATATCCTGTTTACCCACGCTAGTCTTGCTGATTGAATCACCTGATGTCACTGCAGCTACATCAGTCTCGATGACATTAAATGTGGAGTGTGACAACTCAGATCCTGCACCCTCAATTTCAGTCAGTGTCTATTTCATGGTGTGGTTTGATAGTAACACTTCCAGGGCCGATGATGCTGTTACCAGTGGGTTGTTTTTTTTTTTGTTTGTTTGTTTGGTTGGTTGGTTTGGATTGCCCAGTTCATGGTCTGAACATACCAAATGGCTTCGTGGGTACTTGACAAGTGGCCTATAATTGGCCCCATACAAAAGGGGTGCATGGATCCTGGACTTTGCCGAAGGACTTCATCAATCTCTTGTCAAATGAAAAACACGCCCAGCAGAAGCCACATATTACTCTTTCATCGTACAGCCTCCATATTAGCCAGGTCTTGGTTCAACTTTTTATCCTCACCCTATCCACAAGGATCAGATAACACAACTGAGTTAATTCAACCAGCAACACGCAGCAGAGGGTCGGAGGACAACTCAGTCACCCAAGCCTTGCAAGCATGAAGACCTGGATTCAATGCTAGGAACCCACATAAAAGTTGGACAAGCAGGGCAGCACCCTTGTAATCCCTACACTGAAAAGATGAGACAAGTGGATGCCCGGGGCTCGCCAGCTAGCCAGCCTCGCCTAACTGACACACTCCAAGTTCCGAGAGACACCCTATCTCAAAAGGGGGGGGGCATTGCTGAGGAACAACATCTAAAGTGCTCTGGCTTCCACACACATGCACACATGTGCACACACACCCATGCATATATATATGCACATACACATGCAAACATATTAGTATATACATGCATATACTAACAAACAACTGACTGGAGCAACTTCATACTGATGGCACTACCTGATGTCCTCTTCCCCAGAAGGAAGTTGTGTCTCCTGTCCAGTCCTCACACCACCATATCCATGCACCTTAAGACAAGGATTTCATGGTAAATAATGTGTGCAGTCTATAGTTTATCTTCCTGCTTACAAACAACTAGTATGTCAAAGATGCCAAGAGGAAGTCTTTTTCACTTGACTTGAGGTAACATTCCCCAGGCATCACCCAGTTGACACCCATTGGAAGGTACCTCGGCATGGGCTGACTTGTTCCCAGGAGCTTGCCAATACCTCCTAAGCCAGGAGCCCCAACTCGCTCTAAATCAGAAACACCTGGGGACATTTAACAAACTACACAGCTAGACTGTGCCCTAGAAATTTTGTTTGGCCGGGCCTGCAAGAGGCCCTAAGAGCAGAACTAAAATGGTCTGCAGGTGTCTTTCCTCTAAATAGCAATAAAGCCATGCACCACGACATAATAACAGCATTTGCTGAACCAGGCTGTGCAGCAGCAACAAACACAGATTTATTTCCTTTTTACCTCCTTAAATCCATCTAGCCTAATATACATCATCACTGGTTTACAAGAAAATTGAAGCTCCAGGGACAGCAAGATGGCCCAGTGGTTAAGAACATGTACTACTACTCTTGGGGAGAACCCTAGGTTCAGACCCATGTCCAACAGTTCACAGTGACTTGTAACCCCAGCTCCAGGAGATACGATGCCCTCTTCTGGCCTTCACAGGCACTGCACTCACAAGCACAAGGGGTTTCCAGTTCTTGTCCACTGGATGGGATTTAGGGCCACCGCAGAAACTCACATGTGGATATGTCTACAAGGTTCGCCTGAGGAGGGAACTGGCCTGCATGTGGATAGGGTCCCCTTCTTGGTAGTATCAGCTGTCAACTTGAACTGTCTAGGGTCATCTGAGGGAGTCTCAAATGAGGAGTTTTCCCAAATTAGATTGGCCTGTGGCCATGTCTGGATTAATAGCTGATGGGAGAGGGCCCGCTGTGGATCAACCGGAGGTAGGTAGGCCTGGGCTGTATCCGTAAACTGGCTGAGCATGAAACAGCGAGTGAGCCAACAAGCAGAGTTCCTCCATGGTTCTTGTCCCTGAGTTTCTGTCAGAAGTTTCTGCCCTGATTAATTTCAATGATGGATTGTGATCTGGAAGCATAAATAGAAATAGACCCTATCTTCCCCAAGTTGCTTTTGATTGTAGGGTTGTGTGTGTGTGTGTGTGTGTGTGTGTGTGTGTGTGTGTGTGTTGGTGTGTTTTGTTTCTCCCACAGCAACAGAAAGCAAACTAGAACACACATAATTAGAAATTTTTTTTTAATCAAAAGCTCCATAAGGTTAGACAACCACGGCCACAGAGTGCCTCGTCTTCTAGAAGCCTGAAACCCTCTGACTTGCATATCCACATTAATGATGGATAAATATGCTCTTTATTTATATATATATATGAAATAAACCCATGATATGAACATGGTTCAAAACAAAATCATGGGTGAGGAAACACCGTGCAAGGCCACTGCTGCATCTTTCAGTCCTCCAGTCTGGAGCACAAAGTTGTGAGGATTAAATGAAGCGAACACTTTGTAGGGGTTTCCAGTTCTTGTCAGCTCGATGGGATTTAGGGCCACCGCAGAAACTCACGTTTGGATATGTCTACAAGGTTCGCCTGAGGAGGGAACTGGCCTGCATGTGTGTAGGGTCCCAAACTTAATAAATAGGAGAAAGCAGTTGAGTATTGCTCCTTCCCAACAGGGACACAGTGTGACCAGGAGCCACCTCGTGTTTCTGCCTTCTCTGCTGTGATGAAGCGTATTCTCAAATTATCACACAAAACAGGCCCTTCCTTCCTTCCTTAATTTGCTGTTGTCGGATAGCTTGTCACAGCAATGACACAAATAACAAACACATACTTTAAGAGAACTGCACTAGGTCACACTCACGTGGGCTCAGTATTAGCTACCCATCCTCACTGAATTAAGCATTCCTTAATGGTCTATAATTCTTGTGTTTCTGGACATCAGTGAACTCATCTGATCAGAATTCTGTTCAAACAAATAGCAGTGAGGCCCACGATAAGACCACACAAGAAAGAATTTCGGTCCTAAGTGGAGCTGGAATATTAACATACTACATATGGGCTTTCAGCAGGGCTCAGAACCCAAAGTTAAACTCCCAGGCTTTCCAGACTGTATCCTGCCCAACAGTTTCTGTCATTAGAATTATCTTCCAGGACACCAAGCACTTGTCCCTTCACAACACGAGGAGATAATACCAATACGCAAGTGTTGGCAACAGCAAAGGCATCGCCTCTGCATCCCCTGCCATCTTGTAAGCTGTCCCAGTGATTGCAGGTTTGGTCACTTAACGAATGAAATCCACCACCGTCACCAGCCCACCACCCCATAGTGGGAATCAGGCCTTCCTTCAGGCTCAGAAGCCTATAGTGAAGAATGAGAACCTCACAAACAGAACAGGCTCCAGAGGCCATGGCCATTTGGAAGGGTTTGACTGCCACCTCGTGGTCACTAGATACACCAGCCCACAGACAATAAAAACAGACTGAACATCGAAGGAAATTTCTATGGTGGTGATCAAGATATTCATCAATGTGACTATGGGACAAGGCTAGTTCTGGCACCCTCTCCTCTGCTGCCCAAGTACCTAGCTGGGGACATCCCCGTGTACACCTGGGATCCCCTCCAGAGCCAAGTATCTTGCCAGTCAGTATCTCTGACTCCCTTAATGTAGATATCTTATTCCCTTCTCCAATATCCACCTTTCCTCCATCTCCACCCTCCCACTCCCCCAAGCTCTTCCCAGTCCTTCCCTTCTCCCTTCTCCTTCCCCCTCTCCCCTCCCCCCCATCCCCACCTCTATCCCCGCCCCCGTGCTTCCAACTTTTGGCTGGTGATCTTGTTTGCTTCCAATTTCCAGAAGGATCTGTATATGCTTTCTTTGAGTTCACCTTGCTATTCAGCTTCTCTGGGCTTGTGAGCTATAAGCTTAGTTTCCTTTGTTTTATGGCTAGGGTCCACTAATGACTGAGTACATACCATAATCGTCTTTCTGGGTTTGGGTTACCTCACTCAGGATAGCGTTTTCTATTTCCATCCATTTGCATGCAAAATTCAAGATATCATTGTTTTTTACCACTGAGTAGTATTCTAATGTGTATACATTCCACACTTTCTTGATCCATTCTTCCATTGAGGGGCACCTAGGATGTTTCCAGGTTCTGGCTATTACAAACAATGCTGCTATGAACATAGTTGCAAAAATGCTTTTGTAGTATGATTGGACTTCTCTTGGGTATATTCCCAAGAGTGGTATTGCTGGATCCTGAGGTAGGTTGATTCCCAATTTCCTGAGAAACAGCAACACTGATTTCCAAAGAGGTTGCACAAGTTTGCATTCCCACCAGCAATGGATGAGAGTTCCCCTTACTCCACATCCTCTCCAGCATAGGCAATCATTGGTGTTTTTGATTTTAGCCATTCTGACAGGTGTAAGATGGGACAGACCCACATTCACATCAGAGCAATGGACTGAGCTCCCAAGGTCCAGTTGAAGAGCAGAAGGTGAGAGAAGATGAGCAAGGAAGTTAGGACCGTGAGGGGCTGGTCCACCCACTGAGACAGTGTGCCTGAACTAATGGGAGCTCACCAAATCCAGCTGGACCGGGACTGAACGAGCATATGATCAAACTGGACTCTCTGAATGTGGCTGCCAATGGGGGCAGACTGAGAAGCCATCAACAATGACACTAGGACCTATCTCTTCTGCATGTATTATCTTTTTGGGAACCTAGTCTATTTGGATGCACACCTTCCTAGGCCAGGATGGAGGGAGAAAGGCCTTGGACTTCCCACTGGGCAGGGCACCATGCCCTCTTTTAAGGAAGCAGGGGGAGGGAGGAGGGATGGGGGAGTAGGAGGGGACTGGGAGAAGGGGAGGAAATGTAAAACTTTTTTTTGAATGGAAAAAAAAAATAAAAGAATATGGAAAAAAACCAGACTGAACAAATTGCTCAAATCAGATCTCTCTCTCTCTCTCTCTCTCTCTCTCTCTCTCTCTCTCTCTCTCTCTCTCTCTGCCTAAGAATGATGGCTGCATCTTTTGATGTGTCCTGGAGAAGAGTGGTCTTTGAGTGCGGCAGCATCCCATGCTTGAGAGAGGTTGGCATGTTTGGTTGTTAGTGGTGCTTTTTTCAGGACAGAGTCTCACATAGCTGAGACTGGCCTCAAATTCAGTAGCTAAAGTTGACCCTAAACTTCTGAGCCTCTTGCCTACAACTTCGGAAAGTATAGATATGCATCACCACACCTGAGAGAAACAAACCCTCTACCAACTGAGTTACTTTCCTTTCCCCAGAAGGTTGCTTTAAATCACTGGTTCCACTCCAGGGCAATTGTGATGGTTCACCATTATTACCATGTCTGGATGTAGAATAATCGTGAAACTCCACCTGTGGTTGCATCTAGGCAGGCGTTTCTAGGCAGGTTCAACTGAGCTATGAAGAGCCATCCTGAAAGTGGGCATCACCATTCTATGGACTTGGGGTCCTGGACTGAGTATAAAGGATACTGAGCACCGGCCCTCATCAGTGTCTGTTTCATGACTAGTGAGACAACACAACCAGCTGCCTCAGACTTCTGAGGCTGTGACTTTCCAGCCATGATGGAGGCTGAACTCTGGGCCAAAATAAACTTTTTCTTCATTCCTTCCTTAAGTCGCCTTTGTTTTCACAGTCATGAGAAAAGAGGCTAATGCAGCAATCACACCTGAGCTGACTGACATGCTTCCATTTGAAAAACATTTTTCTATTTTCTCTTCCTTGTCTATACTTCAAAGAAAACCGCTTGGCAATTGTAAGAAACATTAGGACATTTCCCATTCTGTTTGTTCTCCATTAACTTTTCTGCCTGCCCTCCCTCCTTACCTAGCTTCTGTGTAAGCATCCCCAGTTAAATCCCTTCACAAGAAAACCTCTACATTCAACTGTCTGTTGCTGGCCTGGTGACTTTGGGCATATTTCTTCCCCGCTCTGTTTAAACATATAGAAGAATGATCTTTTGGGCATTAGAAAGATTGTAGGAATGGGGAATTAACTAACTAATTGATTAATTAATCAACAGAGCTCGAGTATGGCCCCCACACTAGAAATAACAATTACGCCCTAAAAATAAGAACTGTCCTTACCCTTGACAATCTACAGTTTGAAGTTCATGGTGTTGTCTATACATGTTCTGTTTTTAAACAAATAAAAATGAAATCTGCACGTAATGAAGACTCTAAAATCAAACTTCCGGATGACAGGAGAGTTGACAGAAGAATGGAACCAGCCCCCACACTGCCCTCGCTGGCAGCGGAAGCTGCGCGGCGTGCCGTTCCTTCTCCCTGTGGACAGGCTCTCAGCCCCCAGGTTGTGGGGAGGGTTGACTAGCATGTTCTCCTAATAACTGCTCCAGCTGGAGGGAATTACCCTGGCCAAGGTTTCCCAATTCTCCATCTCAATCGCCCCAACCTGGATGGCGACACCTCCTGCCTCCATTGGGACTTCTCTGAAAGATCCTATGGTCTTTTTGTTTGGTTGGTTTTGGTTTTTCGAGACAAGGTTTCTCTGTGTAGCTTTGGAGCCTATCCTGGAACTTGCTCTGTAGACCAGGCCGGCCTCAAACTCACAAAGATCCCCACGCCTCTGCCTCCCGAGTGCTGAGATTAAAGGCGTGCACCACCACCGCCCAGCAAAAGATCCTAGGTTCTGTAATGCCCCTGAAGGCCTTCTACTTAACTCCGGGTGATGTCTCCTCCTGCCCAGTCCTGGCCTTTTCTGGACCCCATGCTTCCTCACCTGTGTTGACCATGAGAATCCACCCACAATAAACCACCAACTTGCAATCCTTCATCCCAGAGTCTGGTACCCAGAGAATGTGACCTAAGACATCTGTCTGCTACCTGCTCTCAGCACAATAGCCAAGGGAAAGCCAGGTCTTTACTCCTTTACGTAGATCCATTCAATGATCTATGCCTCGTCAGAATGAAAAGCCAAGAGCCTTGCCATCTACATGTGGCTTCATCCTTTAAGAAACTCTGACTCCTCTACCACATCAGCTACACTGGCTGTTCCTCAAACTCAACACACATGCTTCCACCTCAGGACTTCAGCACTTACTGTTCTGTATTCCTGGCAAGCTCGTTGCCAAGATCATCAATCAACCACCATCCCTCACCTCCTTCTCGTCTTTAAAACTCAAGTGTCATCCCCTCAGTGAGAACCCTATACTTAAGCACGCAAGACTCGACTGAACTCCAGACTCCACACCCCTTTCTTACTTTGCCTGTCTCCACAAGAGTACGAGGGTCTGGAACACTATTTTTCTGTATCAATGTTGCTTAATGCCCATCTTCTCTACCACAGCCTAAGTTCCTTGGACCTAAGCTGTCTTCCTTGACGCTATAAGAGTAACTGGTACACAGTAGCAGGTGGATTAGTGTTGACCGCATAAGTAGCAAATGAAGCAATGGAGATCTGTCTGTGGAATGACAAGACCTGGGACCTTCAGGGACATCACTGAATAGCATCTGACCTGCTCTTGAAATCAGGAGCCATCGTCCTCCCATCATTTTGGTAAGGTTTGTTTGGGTCCACATTTGTAGAAGCATCAGATAAAAATAACCGCTAAATAAATATAATTTTTGATTACACTGAATCCTTCATCAGTGTGCTAATTACTTTTTAAAATCATGTACAAGCTATCGGATTTTTTTTAAAGCAAATGATATGACATTCAGACACAGAAACCCCTGAAGATGTTCAGATATTTAAATAAAATATAGAAAGTTTTATTCCACAGCCATGCACCTCCTTACAGACATAATAAAAAGAATTATGTCTACATTTTACATTCTACAATTCGAAGATCTTCTGCTCCCACAAAAAATTTGACAAGAGTTAGTTCCATAATTAAAATTTTAAACAACTTTCTTATTTATATAAAGTATATTCTGTCTTTGCAAAATCTTAAAATATAGTTTGGTTGGTTGGTTTTTGGTTTTTTGAGACAGGGTCTCTCTGTATAGCCCTGGCTGTTCTGGAACTTGCTTTGTAGACCAGCCTGGCCTTGAGATCACAGAACTCCACCTGCCTCTGCCTCCCGAGTGCTGGGATTAAAGGTGTGTGACATCACAACCACTCCAAATATAGTTTTACTAAGAAATTGTTCTCAGTTCCTGAAGTTCCCGGTAGTCTGTGAAAGCATAGGTCCCTATACTGCTTGAAATGAGGTAAGAGGATGAAAATTCAAATGGTTTTCCAGAGGCAGTCTTCAGATGTTTACCCTCCGTGACTGGCACAACATGCTCCTCCTTAGAGACCCTTTCTAGTAGGACATGTGCCCCCTACTGAACACTTAGTACGCCGCACAAACAACAGCAGCAACCCTGTCATTTAACAGTTCCTAAAGTTACAATTCTTTCCAAATAATCTTAAAACCCAAACAGAAGTCTCACCTATAGTGGATCACAATTTTCTTTAACGATATTTTAATAAATAAAGTCTACAGCTCAGTTACCAAGCCCTGAAAGCAAAAGGCAGTAAACTTCTGAGAAGGCACAGTTACCAATATTGTGGGGTTTTTTGGGGGGGGGGCTCCTCTAAAATTTAAAAATAAAATCCTTGGCTGTGATTTGTTTAGTCCACTGTAAAAATGAAAAGCAGCTTCTCTGCGAGACGACTCAAATGTTAATAAGATGCAAACATCTCACTGTACCGTAGAACAAACCCGTGGTTTCTGACTGCCAAGCTCATCAACAGTAAGACGTGAAGCCGTCCAAGGACAAGCCCGCTGCTCAGGCATCCCATTTAAACAGTGCCACTTTCTGACGCTTTTCATTTTGATAGGGTCATTCACAGTTCTACTGTTTTGTTTTGGTTTTTTATGGTCCTATTTAAAAAAAAAAGGGAGAGTCTCTTCATGTGGCCATTTTGTAATATTTGCATGTATACAACTATTAGGACTGCTTTCACCCTGCCGGAGGTAGATGCACACAGCTGTATGTGCCTACAAATGCTTGGCTGACGGAAACAACAACTTCATGTCACGGCAACATGATGCTCTCATGGCTGATGGGTCTACAGAGATGGTACTGCAGAATATTCTGATGGGTTCTTATTAACACGGCCGTTACATTAGGGGAGAACATGATTGAAAGGAGATATGTGAGCACAAATCAATACAACAGCATGATTGAGTCAGGTTCTTGATGCACATAATCTGAAGCCGACTAAACACTGGTCTACAACCATAATTATGAACGGACAATGAAAATACCAAACCGAGTAGATAAATGACAAGGTGGAACATTCTGGAACTATACAATCATGTTAGAGTTAACAAACACGCTTATAGATTCTAAAGCTGCTTAAGTTGACAACTTTGGTATCCCAACAGGAAAGCTCTGCGACACCAGGGGCACCTGTCCAACTTTGAACTATAAAAGTAACTTTTTTCAGTGCAAAGATACTATTGCTATCGATAAATAGCAATGACACAATAAACACATGAAACACTTAAAGACAAAATATCCTGAAAGTATGTTTTCATACAGAAAAAGTAAATTTTGTAGACAGGCATGGTGGTATACACCTGTAATCCCAGCATACAGGAGGTCCAGATGCTTGTTAGTTCAAGGCCAGCCTGAGCTATATTCAAAAGTAAAAAGTCATGTTTCATCTTGCAGTAGGCTATGACAGGTTGTTTGCTCCTTTGATCGTGAGTCTAGATGTGAGGGTGTTTAAACACTCTCTTCTTGTAAACAAACTTAACATTTCTATAGTTCATCATGTTTCTTCTTAAATGGCCACTGTGGATGTCCCAGTACGTGCTCTGTAGCCTGAAGGACAAGGTACATGAATTCCTCTACATCAAAAGAGTAATTGGTAAACTTTGGGTGTTCTCCCAGAGTTGGATGGTGCCCCTGCAAAGACAAGTCAGAACAAAAGCCCAAAGTCACTGAGGGTGTGTCTTTTCTACAGAAATGAAATCATTTTACTTTGGCTAAAGCAACTATTTTAACTTATGCTATTCAACAGAGGCTGGCAAGCTTTTTCCACAGAGGTCCCAATAATATATTCAGCACTGTCAACCATCTGTTCTCAGACACAGATGCTCTGCCAAGGAAATGCACAAGCAAACCCAGACAATATGCAGATAAATGTGGCTGCTCCCAATAAAACTTTATTTACAAAAGCAATTGGTGGGCCAGATTTGTACCACAGAGCTACAGTTTGCTGACGGCTGCTATATATAATCTGTATATATGTAAGCTGTTTTAACAATATGGAGGTTTTCTCCAATTTGCAAATATAAAATATACCTCAGTTTTCAAGAGAAGAACACTGTATCTTTGAGACTCAGTGGTGGATCTCATTTTAATTACTAGACTCCAAACCATTTGACTGGATGTTACCTTATCTTGAGGAAACACTTTGCTGGGCTTCCTCCAGGTGATGTAGTGGATGCCTCTGAGCCTGGCCAGATCTAAGTAACAGCGCTCATCTTCACAGTTGTACCTAAGGGCACAAGGGTGTCACAAAATGATGCTTTTGTCTAGGGGGTTGCCCAATGTGTAACAATTTAGGGGGAAAAATCATCCCCCAAGTATGGTCTTACTAGAGGTTATTTACAAAACCTCTAGTAAGAGAGATATTTTTACAAACATGCTCAGGGTGAGGAGACATAGGTCTGTGGTGGCATGCATAGGCACTCGGTATGATCCCCAACACTGCAAAAACAATTTAAATTGGTATTCTCAGAACCTTACCTTAATTTTAAAAGAATAGGATAAGGTTGAGGAGTGGGCACCTTATTCAATAGGTTCTACTGCCTATGGACTGGAGATTATCTTGTAAGATACTATCTTTACATACATGGAAAATGGAGTTAGGGAGGTAACCCATTCAAGGTTAGACAGCTGTTTAATGAAGGAAGCAAAATCCCATCCCAGGTCTGCTGGTCTCCAGTATCTCACTTGCCCCCCCTTCCCCTTCTCCTTTCTTCCGTCCTCCCCTCGCTTCCTCTAGGACAAATGAATTAAGACAGAATTCCCAGTCACCTTCTACCTCACTAACTGCTCAAAAATGTCATGCAGAATATTGGAAGTTTGTAACAAGCTTCTGTTCGGTAGTCTGTCTCCTTATGGATCCATCTCCTCCCTGTCTCTGCCTCATACATGCTGGGTAAGCCATCCACCTTTGGAGATAGTGCCTCTGCTATCCCCGCCATCACTACCCTGTTCTCTCTAACCAGAGTAATTATACTGGTCACAGAGAGGGAAGTGCTCACAGTGGAAGAGGCAAACAGTAGTGAACTCTGTGTTGGGAAACCAAAAGACAGCATCCTGGGAATGATGCTGAGGCTACAGGGAAGGAGGGAGTAGCTGCTTCCTAAGAGTGCTGGCAGACCTCAGACCTTTTAGCTTGAGGTTGCTTTCCTTTCCCAGATACCACCATGATGTAGCTTGATGGGAGTCTGCTAAGCCAGCTAATGCCCAGGTGGGAACTCTTAGCTCAGAACCTGGCTCATAAGCTCCCCATGAACAGCTGCCCCCTGTACTCACAGCTCGAATACAGCAGCCCAGTCTGGAAGGAAAAGTAAGTGGGTAAGGCCGGCTCCGTGCATGCCGATAAATATGTCCGTGTTGTGCGTGATCCTCAGCTGATCTAAAAACCCAAGCTCTCTGCAATGTGGGACAGCACGAGAGAGATGAGACAAAGGGTGAGTGAGTTCATGATCCACAGAGACAGTATTTGTACATTTGTGTCATATTCTACATCCATGCCTTTATGATAACTCCAAATGCACTCCAGGATGTAATAATTTAATTCATTCTTTTGATAACACATCCTTTAAACACAAACTTTCATTTCTGTTTTTCAAGGGGACATTAATAAAAAAAATCATTACACATGATATCAACATCATTACAAAAATAGATGTAATTCAAATAAAAGGTGCCATTCAAATGTAGGCAGAAAGATAATACTGCAGGGCAGAGCTCCTAGCAGGAAGCCCACTCTTCCCTCTTCCTGGAAAAGGGAAATGAGCAAGTGCTAATGGGATACCAGAATATCCCAAGCTGAAAACTACTCTCATTAAGCAATAAAGAAACTTTTAAAAAATGAAAATGGGGGTTCTGGAGAGATGGCTCAGCAGTTCAGAGCACTGACTGCTCTTCCAGAGGATCTGAGTTCAACTCCCAGCAGCTACACGGCAGTTCACACACACCTGTAACTTCAGTTCCAGGGCATTGGAAACACTCTCCTGGCCCCCTCCATCACAGCAGACATGCAGCATACAGGCATACATACATGCAGGCAAAATACCCATACACATAAAAGAAAATAATAACATGAAAAAGAGAATAAATTATGTGACGTGTGTTACTCAATGCCACATACCTAAGACGATCTCAGATGCAACAAGCCATTGTTGTCTTTGCAGGAGACTAAGATTTTACGGTTGTCCTTTAAAGTCAAGATATCAATGGAGTGTAAGAAAACCGTGTGTGTGGAGGGGTAGGGACCAGAGATGAACATAGGAAAGGCAACAGCAAAGGAGCCCATCAGCCTATGTGTGCTTTGTTCTGCCAAGAGAGCATGCTCTCAAAAGCACATTACAAAACTGGAGAGGCAGGTGTATATGCCAATGACCCATAAGTGGTCACTGCATACCCAATCCCTTGCTCCCCTTCTTGCCAACTCAGAGCCAGGCAGACTCTGGTCTGTGCCTGTAACACCAGCAGATGCAGACATGCCCACTGGAAATCAATCCACACAAATGTACTAGAGTGAGGCTAGGAATGTGAACTGGAATATGGTGTGTGCGGGGGGGGGGGGCACTGAATAGTCATAGAAGAATAAGTATCCAAAGTCGAGAAGGGTAAAGATCTCAGAAGGAAAGGTAAATTCTTTTTTAAATCAGGTTTTAAAAACAATCCAAAAACAAGACAAGGAAACAGGAAAGGAAGACACTCTTTCTGTATGTCTCACACCAGGGAAAGGTGTCTCTGTTTGCCTAGGAATGTGAACTGGTACCAAGTAAGGACAATGTGATGGTGAATTCTGATTGGTTTAACCCATTGTAGAATCACACAGGAAGGGCATCTCCATGAAGAACTGTCTAGATTAGGTTGGCCCGTAGGAATACTGTGAGGGGTTTTCTTAAGTGGGTTAATTGTGGTGGGAAGACCCACCCTGAATATGGGCGGGGCCATTTCATGGCCTGGTCCAGGACTGAATGTAAAGGGGAGGGCAAGCTGCCCTCTGGCATGTAGGCATGAACTCACTGCTCTCTGCTCTGAGACTGTGAATGTAATGTGACTAGCTACTTCAAGTTCCTGCACCTGGACTCCCGACAAGATGGACTGTAGCCTGGAATTGGGAGGCAAACAAACCTTACTCTCTCCTGTTGTTTGTGTCAAGGTATTTTTATCCCAGCAGAAAAGGAAGCCAAGACAGATGTGTTTGCTCAGGTAAACACAGGTAAACCCCTTGGACTTGCCAGCTGGAGAACCATCTTGGACTGGCAGTCACAGAGGTCCATGCTAATCAGTTATTAAGGATCACCATAGACTGACAAGGTATGGATTTGTTTTCCTTGCTTTACCAGGAAAATGTTCAGGCAGCCTTGAAAGCAGGCAATGGCCCAGCATCAGAGGTGCCTCTCTGGCTCCTTCAGGTTGATGCCAGGCCTGCATCTTGGCCACACGTGTCCTGGTGTGCCAATGGAAGAAGCCACCACAGCAGAGTGTACTCTGTGACACAGAGGAGCATTATGTCCTCAAAGCACAGCGTGCAGCTGCATGTGTAAGTTGAGAGGAATCCAGTGGGGCATAACATAAGCCTTCACATGCAGGGACTCTCCGACAGCCTCACAGGTCTCCACTCTGTGGCTGAGGTCCTCAACACAAGGGGTACACTGTCAGCCATACCTGCACCCCAGTTTTGAAGCCCAGGGGCCAGCTCATGGTCACACGTATCCTTAAGGACTCTCCATCCCTTTAGGAAGTAGGAGATGATGAGTGCAGTGTAGCACTTCAGAGCTTATGTAGCAGAAGGAAGTACATCTATGGCAGGTATTGTCTTCAGGGTGTGTGTGTGTGTGTGTGTGTGTGTGTGTGTGTGTGTGTGTGTGTGTGTGTGTGTGTGTGTGTTTAATATAGAAAAAAACTATCAACTGTCATGAATTTGGGTTGTGATCATGGGAAGATGAGGAATAGAGCAAATTTTGCTTCTACTTTGTGCCTTTTCTTTGGGGCTTTCTTTTTGAATTTTCAAAATTAGATTTATTCATGTTATTTTATGTGTTTGGCCTGCATGTATGTCTGTGTACCATGCGTGTGTTTGGTGCCCCCTAGAGGTCAGAAAAGGGCATTGGCGTCTTTGGAACTTTCAGGAAACAGCTGGTTCACCACCATGTGAGTGCTGGGAACCAAGCCTGGGTTCTCTGCAAGAGCAGCAAGTGCTCTTGACCACTTACCATCTCTCCAGCCCCTTTCATCTCTCTTACACTGCTAGACTTCTCACTGCAGTAGGGCTGCTCTCAAACCAGCAGGAAGAAGCATGCCCTCATTCTAAGTCTTCCGGTTAAGCCAGAATTTAAAAAGAAATATAAATATTTTATAAGTGTTTTTTAATTAATGGTCTTCAATATTTAAATGTATTAGCTAACAGGGTAAGCCAGAATATATGTATGTATGTATGTATAGGTGTGCAGGTGCAAATGTCTATAAATGTGAATATATGTGTGTGTGCATGTTAAAATTTAATACTGGCTGCTGACTTTTAAAAATTCAGAAATTTCAAGTGAATATCTGGATTTATTATTTCTCCAGAAAAAATAAGATTGTACCTGAACAGAAGACCTCAGAAAGCTCAGCTGCCCCCCAAACCTGAGTCCCCTGTCACCCCCGTTTGGCTTAATGATAGTGTCTGAGTGTCATCCCTTAGACTACAAGGGCCAAGAATGCCCACTGCAGAAGTGCTATGTACCCACCAGGGAGTACATCAATTGGTAAGAGTGTCTGCCCAGCCCAAGGCTTACCTGTACTTGTAATCAACAATCCGGACCTCAAATGTGGATACTGTTTTCAGCGCATTCACCAGCTGGAAAAACAGAAGAACACGCAAAATTATTCCTTTCTGTTTTCCTTTATGAATCCTAAAGTTTGCTTTTAATTAAGATTGGTTGTGTGTGTGTGTGTGTGTGTTCTGTGTTCATAGAGTGCCCGTGTATATAGAGGACAACCTCACATGTTCCTCCTCAGAAATACTATCCATTTCTTTTGTCCTGAAGCCAGCCACACCTGCCATGTGTGTGTGTATGCACACACACACGTGCACGCCCACACGCATGTGAGAGTACATTCACCTGTGTTATACATAAAGAAGCTAGAGGACATCGCTGTCTTCCTCCATCGCTTTCCACATCACTATGTTTTTTTTTATTTTGTGGTGTGTGTGCACTACACATGTCTGTGTGGATGTGTGAACGTGTGTCTACAGATGTGTATGTATTTGGAGACCCAAGGGCAACACCAGGTGTTGTTCCTTCATGATTCTTCCACTACATTTTCTGAGATTCTCTCCTTGAACCAGAAGCTCACTGATTTAGACTGCTCAGTCTCTGAGCTTTGGGTATCCACCTGTCTCTACTGCCCACCCCACCTCCTGGTCCCATGGTGGAGAAAGCCACTATGCTTGGCTTTTGTATGTGGGTTCTAGGGATCTAGAATCAGGTTCTCATGCCTGCAGAGCAGGTACTTTAGAGACTGAGCCATTTTTCTAGTCCCTTCTCCTCTTTAATATTCTGAGACAGGGTCTCTCATTGAACCTGAAGCTCACTGTTTTGGCTCAGCTTGCTGGTCAGTGAGCTCCCGGCATCTGCATGCTCCTGTTCCCCAATACTGGGGTTACAGTTACATTCAGCCTGGCTTTTACATCAGTGCTGGGCGTTTGAACTTAGGTTCAAATCAAAAAAGTCTGGATACTGTATATAGGTTCTGGGGTCAAACTCGGGTTTTCATGCTCGTATGGTAAGCACTTGACCCACTGAATCATCTTTCCAACTCCTAAAGTTTATTAATTTTTGCAGATAAAAATTTGTTTGCATTAAGCATCATTTGTCCCTATCATTTCAGACCTTATCTGAATTCAAACATTGACTGTATCTCTTGAATTCATGACCCTGTTTCCCTATAATTTCAGAGCCACTGGGTGCTTTGAGGAAGAGGGGACAATGCTCCGGACACTATGCTAAGATGGCTCTTTCCAGTCAATGCCTCTTTCCAAGCAAACCACAAGGAGTTTGAACCCCATCTTCTGGAAATACTGAAGTATTGGCAGAAAAAAAATACTATTTCTATGTAATTTCTCAAATTTGGCTGTTATTCTGGTGGACAGAAAGCAACAGGGCAGAGTAACATACTGTTGAAGCAGCATCATGATTCTGCTGCCCCTCACAGCACTGTAACCGACCCTGTAATGGTTTGCATCTCTACCAGGTGGTCCTGTAGCAACATCAACTGTCACAGAAAGCATTGATCTGGGCAGGACGATGTAGAATCAGTGATAGGGAGTCTGGACAAGATGAAGAAGGGCCCTTAGTTCAGTCCCTGGCATAGGAGAGAGGAAGAGAGGGAGGGAACCAAATCCTGCTCTTCTCACCACACAATCTCTGTTCTTCAGCAATGCCTATAAATTGTCGAATTCAATCTAATTAGTGACTCCATTTTATAGATATGTATGCACAAATGCACAATGCACATGCAGCCACAAGACAAAGTTTCCCTCTACAAACAGCCATGTTTCCCCCCCAGGAGAGAATTAATTAGGTAGCATGAGTTTAGTCGTTTAGCAAGGTGGACTCACATCAAAGGAATTCCATATGCCTGCAAGTCCTTTCTCTAATTTCCAACCACACGCGATTATCTCAACAGACCTTGCGCTGGGCCAAGTTTGCAGTTACCATCATTTAACCAGACCACCTGGGACCCAGGCTGTAGTCCTAGCACTTATGAGGCTGAGTCAGTAGAATTGTGAGTTCGAGACCAGTCAAGCCTACATACTGGGTTCAAGGTCAGCCTGGGCTATACAAGTCTGAGTCTTATTCCCTGTTCACTAATCCGTGTAGTCAAAGTACTGTTGCCCTTGTCACGCATACCCCTTGGGACCCATAACCTGTCTTGGAGGAAGAGCAGCAGCCTGGGTACTCTTGGGTTTGCGTTTCAGAGCAGAATTACTAATCTCACCTCAAAACATTTGTGCAGGCTGCACAATGTGTCTGAAAGTGTCAGCACCACTGGCTTGAAGCTATTCCCTGACCTGCCCTTTCCTGATGGCCTGGACTCACAGGTACACTCAGCCTCCTCTCGCATGTCTCTGCTGTGACTGTGGAACAACAGGGAAGAACAGTCTTGGGTCTAGGTTCCCTGGATTACCTGCCCAGTATGAGGCAGGATGCAATCTATGATCTTGCCCTGCTGAAATGAATTGGATGCCCAGGAGCAGTTTCCAAGACATCCAGCCATTTAAATGAATGGAATCTTTTCCAATTGCATGTGTTGCGGGATGCTACAGAAATGCCAAGTGATATGTAAATCATCTCCTAAAAGGTATGCTGGCATGTTGTTACTAGTTTGCCTGGAAGGAGCCTCCTGTTGCAGTCCAGACAAGACTCATAGTTTTGTTTGGCCTTGGTTTTGCCTATATCCTACATAGAGCTGCTGCAGGTGTACATTTACAATAAAGTGATCTGGATGGGGTAGGAGTTTGGAGAAGCAGCTAAAGACAGTAGTTGCAGTAAGCATAGACCATTAGGTATCTCTAGAAACCAATAGTTACAAACAAAACAATTTTAATGCAATATGAAAAATACAGTAATTAGCCTTGGAAGGCAGAGTCATTATGATAACATTAAAAGTTCACACCAAAACACTAACCTCATTTTGGTTCAGTATTTTCCGGTATTCTGTGCTGCGTGCAAGAATGGTAACTCGAACTTTCCCATCCTGTGAGCAAAATTAAAAAATTGGAATAATATTGGATGTGCTCAGATAAAAAAAAAATGACCCCCAAATCTCAAATGCAGTTTTCCAGAGAGGTGAAACTCACTGAGGACATACTTAGAGAATGGGGACTATTAGCCTAACTCCTCAACCGTTATCTCAGGAATATTACTCAACTCTGCAAAGGGTCAAAACCTGTCATTTCTTGCAGGATAGAGGGCAATGGAAGGCATTATGTTCACATAAGTCAGGTACAGAAAGACAAATACTGCATGCTCTCCCTCAGAGGCAGAAGCTAAAAGAGCTGATCTCATAGATGTATACAATAGAATAGTGGGGAATACCAGAGAAGTAGAGAATGTACCAGGGGGCGGTGGACACTGGGAAGAATGGGGGACGGAAACACACAGGGTGGTTACTGGAAACACATTACAGATATTGGAGGATCAAGGTCTTTTGTTAATGTCACTTTAGTTATTGGGCTTAACAATAATGTATTGTCTATTTCCAAAAAGCTAGGGGAGAAGATTTGAAATGCTCTCACAACAAAGACATGATCAATGCTTGAGGTAACACAAATGTTGTGATAATTACACTGTGTCAAAATATAACACTGCACCTCAGAAATGTGCAGTTAAATGTCGATTACAAATACACATAAGTGTATCCACTTTAGCCATGGAGGACAAAACCTATTCATTATATTATTACTTGGTTGTTGGTTGGTAGACTAGATTTTTTTAAGTAGGGATTATAGGAGTTAAATGGGAGAAGGTAGGGAGACATGGGCAAAGAAATAGACAAAGACAAGGAAAATAAAGCATATTCTTACAGTACCCTTTATCTTATTTTCAGTGGCTACGGACTCCTGAATTCAGAGGACCCCAGATCAGGCAGCATTATCGTAGCAAACACTGGCTCCTGGTAATGTGCTTCTCTCCAAGGTGGCATTGATTAGAGCTGGACAATCAAGCGTACTAAGAACCCGCAACATATCCATTACCTTGGGTCCCTCTTGAGTGATGTTCAGCCTATGCAGCACATGCTGGGAGAAGGCCCTGAATAACCCAGTGTTCTGACAGCCAGAGATCTAAAACAAAAGCACCAGGTCACGTTACAGAGAATACTCCTGCCCTGGGATCTCAGATAATCTCTAAAAACAGGAATGTCATCTCAGATGCTTACCAGAGGCGTGTTATAGAACAGCCCGTACCGCATGCGGGGCAGCAACGAAAACACGGCTTCTTTAAAGCAGACCTAAGAAGGAAGACAGTTCAGAAGACAGCACAATAATGCACACATAATTGTGTGCATCCTTCACAGGACAGCACAGTGAGTGTGCACAGTAAGTGTGCACACTTCACAGGACAGCACAGTAAATGTGCACCCTTCCCAGGATAGCACAATTAGTGTGCACCCTTCTTGTCAAAACAGCAGTCCTCATTTTAGAAAGTAAATTTTAATTTTCTATCTTGTACCAAAACAGTCTTACTAGCAAACTATGTTGAAGAAAATAAAACATATTTTAGGAAGGTTTATAGAAAGAAGGTTTGAAGGTTCATTTCCAAGAATTCTAGCTGTAGTTTAAAAGAAGTGAGAAATCAATGGTAACAGCCAAGAGAAATTCAAATTAAATATTTATTATATGAGTCATTTGCACCTGACACTTACTTAAAGACATTTCAATAGGTTTCCAGTACCTTTTTTGAATCATAGGTTTTCAAATGTATGACGTCATAATCGGTAAATGCTTTCCAGGTATCCGAGAACAGGTCACCATATCCATAAGTGCTCTGAAGACGGAAACAACAAGTTAGTGTCACCAGAGGATGCTTAAGAGGACACATACATATGACATCATTTGTATACACAAACAAAGTCCATCATAGTAAGTAGATTGTGTTTGGAAAGAAATTTCAAAGCAGGAAAATGGCTTGAAAGCTTAAAGACTAAATGGATATTCTCCACATTAAGTAATGAACATTGTGACAATACCCCATTCAAATTAATAACGTTGCTAGCAACATCACATTATACAATAAAGAGTACTAACAGTATCTGGGATTCTTCCCATGCCCCAGGCATTGTTCTAAGCACTATAATTATTAATTCAGCAAACAACCCTGCAACTCTAATGGCCAAACTCTAGGGTCTTCAGCCTTACTTTATACATGAGGAAATCGCATACAAATTCAAATAATTTTCTTAAATTATGGAGCTAGTGGGTTACAGGAGTGTGGTCAAACCCAATCTGTGGCCTCAGACTGCATGCTCACATACTCCACGACAGCTGCTTCTCTGTCCTAATGAATTTACCAAATGCATCTCCTTCCTGGAAGGCAGAAGTTAACTATGAGCTCTCCTGGGTAAAGGGAGGCGCTCGGGCAATTTTAACGGTGTGACTTAGACTGAAGAACTCAGCCGAGAGACGGAAGGAGCACAAGCCAGGGGGTTGCATTCGAAGTCTGCCATTGCTTGTTCATTGGGCTGAGTCTCTTTATGTTTATAGAAAGCTTCTCCTTCTCCAAGCTTTTGAAAGGCTCGTGCGTCTCCTATTGCAGATGTTTCAACAGTATGGAGAATTATTAGATGTGCTGACACAGAAATGCTTTCCCTCAGTGTTTCTCCAGCGACAGTCCAAGAAAGACCCTCAAGACCATCTACAATCAAACTGTCCTGTTGTTGCTCAATGTTAAATAACGAACAATTAAAAGAAGTAAACTTATACAGTGTCTGTAGACAAAATACTCTAGGTAAAGTAAGGTACATCTGAAAAGATTTTTTAATAATAAAATAGAGTGATTCTGACTGCCCCTTCTTGGGGAACTTGTGAATTATTTGAGATAATCACATGTAGAAACAAATTCAAATTATCTAGCACAGTGGAGGAGGGGCGACTTCCCACTCACACTGAAGAATATTTGGATATTCCTCGAAGGGACAAAAAGAAGAAAATCCTGCTATGCAGGTCTCAAATTTGAACACGCGCAGAGCCTCAGCCACACAAACTCGACTTAGAACTCTGCCCACAGGAGTGAGTGCTGAGGGTGAGTGTGTGAAGGAGGACAGTCAGCCCTCTGGATCTGACGGTTCATTCACACCCACAGGAAACAGTCAGAAAAGCAACTGCGTCTTTACTGAATATATACAGACCTTTTCTCTTTGCCACTATAGTAAAACAACTGTTTGCATGTACCGGGCTATGTAAGCAACCTGGAGGTAGTTCCAGAGCATCTAGCAGGATATGCATGGCCACATGCAATTCTATACCACTTAAACACAGAGGACTTGGGCATCCAATGATTTGGGTGTGCAGAGTGGGCCTTGTAATCCCCCACAGATACAGGGAGAATACTGCATATGGCAAAGATGTTTACAGCATCCAGTAGATAGCTCAGAATCAAATGAATGTGTGGGGTGAAGAGAGATGAACACACACAGGAAAACTATCTAATGGAAAAATGCTGCCCCCACTCAGAAAAGGACATGGAAAGATGCCCTTGTAATCTTAGAGTATATTTTATATAATGATATAAATAAATCTTTATACAAATGATATGCATAGAGATCTTTACACAAATCCTGATAAATTTTTGTTTAAGGATATTATTTACATTTATTCAGATAAAAAGTCTTGAAATGCCTTACACATATGCTAATGACTTCTACCCTAAGGGGGCAATGAAATTGGAGGAGGAAGAAAAGACTTTAAAAGAAAAGAAAACCTCATAAGCATCCATATTGTTTGATGTTATGATAATGAGTTATTATTTCTATAATTAAATAACAATAACAAAGATGTTCTTAATCCTCAGCACCAGAAAAGAAGGGGCCTTCTATGATTTAGGTGGCTGAAGGTTTTGCCTCGGGACCAACTGTGGCAGTGTTCATTAACTTAAGGCAGTGGTTCTCAACCTTCCTAATGCTGTGACCCTTCAATACAATTCCTCATGTTGTAGTGACCCCAAATCATAAAATTATTTTCATTGCTACTTCAAAACTGTAATCTTGTTGTTATTAATCATAATGTAAATGCCTTGGTTTTTTTTTCCGGTGGTCATAGGTGACCGCTGTGAAAGGGTCATTTGGCCCTCAAAGGGGTCATGAATCACAGGTTGAGAACCACTGACCTAAGGCTTTGCTAACCAAAACTCAACTGTGAACAATATAATCATATAGTACTGTCCCTAGACAACCTACAGGCTTCTATACAGCGGATTCTGGAGCAACTGGGCAGAGCTACTCATATGAAGAACTTGGCTGGGAAGTTAGCAAGGACTTCTTTGACCAAGAGGAGAGTGTAGAATATTTCTTTACACTGTGTGAATATGTGTCACTGTGATTGGTTTAATAAAGAAGCTGACTGGCCAATAGCTGGACAGATTTAGGTGGGACTTGTGGACAAAAAGAGAGTGCAAAGAAGAAGGGAAAAAGGTCCCAGGAGTCTCAAGGAGATGTGGAGGAAGCAGGAGATGAACTTGCTGTACTGTGAAAAGGTACTAAGCCACGTGGTATAGCATAGATAAGAAATATGTATTAATTTAAAACATAAGAGTTGGATAGCAATAAGCCTGAGCTATTGGCTGAGTATTTACAATTAATAATAAGTCTCTATATAGTTATTTGGGAACTGGCTGGTGGAACAAAAAAAAAGTCTGCCTACAGGGGAGGTTTATAAGGGAGAAGGTAGAGGACCAGCAAAGGACAGGGTAACACGGGGAAGCCAACCACACTGCTCATCCACATACATGTCACTTATCCAAACAGAATGATAGTCATACTGCCTGAAAATCATGTGTCTTGTTGGCAGGGATCTTCATGGTGACGCTGTACCCTGCTCTTCCCCAGCAAACGCACAACAGGCAGGACATTTAGACGCTAACTTGCTTTAACTCAATCCTCTTAAGGAAGATGCACACAGGCATGCAAGATGGTATGACAAAAGCTTCTAGAAGGTATGTGATAAGTTTCTCTTTACCTCACAAATTCTTCAGAGGACTATATAGAAAGTGTCTGAGCCCAGCTAGAATCCTTGGCTCTCCCCATCACTGGGTTGCCTTAAAACACTCACGTAGCTGTAAAAGACACTAATAAAAGTCCCAATCTAAATTCCCCACTGTCCGGATGTGATTTTTTTTTCAGGGCTTTTTAAAAAAGTCTTGCAGAACTGCTGAGAGATGTTTTACAGAAAAATGTGTACCATTTAAGCAAAAAGAATGAAAGAGAAGGACACTGTCCCCTTTGCTTACAAAAACACTGCCAATAAATGAAACTGAAGTGACAGTAAAACTGGGCTCAAGACGGAAATGGAAGTGCCTGTAGAACAGGAGATAAAGAAAGCAAGGGCCTGCCAAGAATGCAGAACCAGTTTTTCAAGGACTTTGAGACAGCTAAGGAAACAGTTTACTGGATGCTTATTGCCTATGAAGTAGGGTCAGCAAAATGCTTTCTCCCTTTCTGCAAGACTGTTTATGAATTAGTTGGTGTGCTTTGCTCTCTGAAAACTCAGATGGTACATGCCAGCTATTTCCAGACAACACCGCTTCCGATTTAGATACGTGTGTAAGATTCACCCTAGATAGTGAGCTAAAAAAAAAAAACAGACCACTTAGCATGAAGCTGGCTGTGGCTGGAAAGCTGCTACTAAGCAAAAAGATAGGAACTGGGGTGTAGCTCCGTGGTGGAGTGCTTGCTTTTGCTGAGCATGCAGGAGGCTCTGGGTTCCGGCTCCAGAGCTGGGGGTGGGAGGGGCAGTCCAAAGAGCAAAGTAAACAGAAGCACTACCACCTTGACTCACAGAGGCTTCATGTCTCGGAGGAGCACTGAGGCAGACACTGGAACTCTGCGTTTGGGAACTCCATCTACGCCAAAGGGAAGGAAATTCTCCACTACTTCATTCTGAAATTCAAAGCACTTAGGATCACACATATCTATGGGATGGGATGAGGCTCAGTTGGTAGAGTGTTTGCTTAGCGTGCAAGAAGCCCTGAGTTCAGTCCCTAGCACAATGCTTGTACTCTGAGCAATCTGGAAGTGGATGTAAGAGAAGCAGAGGGTCATCCTCAGCTACATAATCAATTCAAGGTCAGCCTGGGCTATATGAGACCCTGCCTTAAATAAAATCAAAGTCCAGCAAAACAATAACAGCACCAAATGACTCATTCATATGCACCTGCCAGGGTACATACATATATGTCAGGGAACCCACAGAAACACATTTGAACTCATCTATACATGTGCGAGTATATGGATGGTTAGGCATATATTTAAACATGCATCGTAGAAAATTCTGTCTCACAAGGTCAGAGGCACACAGTGGAAGAGCAAGGCACAGCGGTAGAAAGGGAGAGATCAGGCGCTTACTTACGGTGTCCCACATCACGATGTACACATCTGTACTGAAGGAATTGTTAACGTGCTGAGTGATGTAGAGATTGAGAAAATCACAGAAGTGGTGATACATGTTAACACCTAGTGTTGGGAAAGAGGGAGCCATGTCAAAAAAGTGAAGAATGTGAAACAGAACAATTTTTTCCCCATTCTCTCTGCTTACATTTTGTTTTATTTTTAGTTAAAATCAATGAGGAAACATGCTTCTTCCAAATAGGGCTAGACACAGGTACTTGTCAACTTGAAAAAGCATCAAGTTCAAAATCTTACTTTTAAAATTGATTATTTTGAAATCAGGAATGCATTTTCTCCTACACATCAATTCATAAGAGAGCATTAAGTTCCGGGATGTGGGGAACAACACACCAAATAGGTCTATTCAAACGCAGCTAGGAAGACTAATCATTCCTTCTGATTATTCATTTTTTTTAAATCAATCAAACAAAACCTGTACACAGAAGCATGGACAATAATCACAAACACTAAGATTGCGGTGGTTTTTAATTCTTGTCTGTTTTTCCCTATTTAATCCCTTCTTATATTATCCTTCTTAAAAGTTTTTTGTATATGGGTGTTTTGCCAGCAAGTATGTCTGTACATCACATGCATGGCTGGTACCCTTGAAGGCCAGAGGAGGGCACTGGATCTCCTGGAACTGGAATTACAGACCATTTTGAAATGTCATGTGGATGCTGGGAATCGAGCCCAGATCCTTTGAAAGAGCACCTAGTGTCCTTTATGGCTGAGCTAACTCTCTAGCCCCTGCTTACATTGCTCTTGGGGAAATACTGACCAACTGTTACTTAAAAGAGGCGAGTGTCTCATGTTCTAATTGCCAGAGTGTGAACGCTGGAGTTTAAAGAACTGTGCTGAAGTCTGACTCAGAGGCTCATGGGCAGCATCTCCAGACAAAGTCTCTAAGTCTGAGCTTTGTTACTAGCGGTGGGGAATGTGAAATCAGACAGGACAGCATCTCCAAGTGCCTGGTGCACAGTGAGACTTCATGAAGACAGGCAGGAGCTTAGTAGGTCAGAGTACAACAGCAGTCAAAGCCATCACTATTTTTAATTCCCATGCGAGCCATTAGAAAGACACACAACAGGAGCCAGCAATTGCCTGATGACCTGAGTTCAGTCCCTGGACCCCACATGGTAGAAGGAGAGAATCAGCTACTACAAGTTGTCCACTGAACCTAACAAGTTCAGTGGCATGCTTGTGCACATGAGTACACTCACACTAAATAAATAAATGTAAGGACAAAATGACCAGACAGTGGTGGCACACGTCTGTAATCTCAGCACTCAGGAGGCAGAGGAGGCAGATCTCTGAGTTTGAGGCTAGTCTGGTCTATGGAGCAAGTTCCAGGACAGCCAGGGCTACACAGAGAAACCCTGCCTCAACAAGCAAACAACAAAGAAGAGGAGGAGGAGAAGCCAGAGAGAGAGGAGGGGGAGGGAGAGAGAGAGAAGGAGGGAGGGAGGAAGAAAGAGTAAGCACGCTTTTGATTTAGGCATATAGGATCCAGGAATCAGCCTGGAAATTGTACAAATATAAATGGGATGTCTTTCCACAAAATAACAAATAAAACACACATTTTTCAAATGAAAATGTGAAGTGAAACCAGCCTTCGAATGAAAATCAGTGACTCTCAAAGCCTGACTTCATTCCCACAGTGAATTATAATACAGAGTGCCGGGAAGAAAGAGGAGTAGACACTCCAGTCTGTGGAAACATTTCCTCAATGAACAATTGCAAGGGATACCTTCTTTTTTAATTACATTTATTTATTCATGCGTGTGTTCACATACACCAAGTGTGTTTGGAGTCAGAGGATAACTTGCAGGAATCGTTTCTCTCCTTTCCCTGTATGTGTCCCAGAAACCAAATTGAGGCTGCTATACCTGATGGCAAGCGCCTTTACCCATTCAGCCATCTTGCCATCCCTGGAAGGAATAATTTTCTGACACAGAAAAATCTTAGCAAAGAGCCTATTTTCAAATTAACAAGGAAAGCTTGCATTAGTGAATGTCCCCTTTCCCTAGGTGGGCACTACAGCCTACCGAAGCTGTCCCATAACATGTAGGGAGTTCCTAACTAGAATGCAGTATGTGCATGACAGTGTCTGGGGTCAAGAGGGTTTAAAATGAGGAAGTAAGCACAGGCTTCAAGCTGGAGAAGTGAGGCACATACTTTTGCTATAATGTTTCTTGTCCCAAAATAAGACTTAGGAAGCAAAAGAGAACTGGATAATAGGGCAAGTTAGAAGGAAAGGCTGAGTAACAAATACAGGAAAGAAATGGTACACATATATCCTGGCCCATTCATTCCCCTTTTGCATGCTTTATTGCACATAATCTGCACACACATTTTATTGCATATGATCTGCATAAATTTCATGCTTCACCTACAACTCTCTTACAGGAAGATCACAGTGTCTCCTTTGCCACTTTTTCATTTGCATATTTTTAAAAAAACAAGTCAGAACCTTGAACAAAGCATTTTAAATTCACTTTTATTTCAAAATGCTAAACTTGTCCAGTTTCTGAATCTAATATTTTATAATATAAGAATAATGACTTCAGACAGCAGACAACACTAAAACTATGACCAATAAATTATGGTAATTCTCAAGTATTCGTGACAGAGGGCTCTCTGTATTTCACTGTAGGCCGGGCCACTCATGAATTTTGATAGAACATTGCACTGTAATCCCTATCTCTCATAATGAGAGGGACAATATACCATGATGTGCCGTCTCTCTCCTCTCTAGTCACTAAGTGCCAGAGTTAAAGTTATGCTTGCAGGCCAAGATGGAGCACTGAAGGCATGATGGGAAAATAACTCTGGTTTATTTTTTTTCAAAAATATATTGCAGTGGTAACTTCCAAAAGACATTTAATTAAGTTCATTTGGTTACAGAAAGTAGGCAAGAGAAGGGTTAGGCATTTCTTTCTCACCCAAAGTTTACCTGTGGCTGCTAATTTAGATGTGTGTGTGTGTGCATGTGCACTGACAGACTGAAACATAAATGTAATGAAAGTGATTAAAGAGAAATCAGACAAGGAAAATTTAGTTACGAAAGGTATATGCCGGCCACTTTCTTTCATCTTGATTTTCATGGAATCATTTCACATAATGTGATGGTTTCTTCTAGAATACCAAAGGCATGAGATAACAGGAAGTTGAAACCAGTTCATCTGTGTTAGAAGAGGAAAAACTAGTGTTTATTATCACTCTGCTTTCAACAAATTGAAAAAAGTGACTACTGTCATGCCAACAAACAGACGTGGGCCTGAAGAGACAGCTCAGTGACTGAGAGTACTGGCTGCCCTGCTGAGGACTGGGATTAGTTCTTAGCACTGACATGGTAATTCACAACTATCTGAAACTCTGGTTTCTGAGGATCCAACGCCCTCTTCTGGCCTCCGTGGGCACTGCATGAATGTGTAACACAGACATACATTGAGGTAAAATACCCATACATTAAAAAACCAAGAACAAATATTTTTCTTAAAAAATAGATGTGCCAATCAATACACAAGTAACATACATAGTAACTTCTCACCTGCATCTAATTTCATGAAATATGTTGGTTTTTCAACAACGATGTCACATTTAGCATCTTCTATAGGCCTGAAATTGAGCTGAGTATAGCCTTGTAGCTCAGCAAACCTGGAATTGTGAATTGTGACATAATTTAAAAGTGATTCTTCCAAACGTCCTGTTGCAACACCATAACCTGGACCTGCCCATGAGGCAGATTTTATTTCCAGTATAAAGCAGTCCTGTGGGCCACCTTCCCTAATTTGCCGATATTATAGATTCAAATACCAACTTTAATGTTGAGACAGAAACAAAAATGCTTTCAAAATTCAGACCAACTCACAAGACAGTCCAATTGGAAAGTCACCACAAAATGAAAAGGACTGATGTATCAACAGAGATCCAACAAGGTGTTCTGTCACTTGGGGGCTTAAATGAAAAGATGTGTGGGCCATAGAAACTTGCACAGTAGACTTCTTGGGTTCTGAGAAAGATCATATTCTGAAATGATCGAGAGCCTCAGAAAGACAGAAGACAGGAAAGCTTCTGATGTGGGAGTCCCCTCTGTGTGTGGCTTGTATTGGTTAATGAGTAAAAAAACTGCCTTGGCCTGATAGGGCAGAACTTAGGTAGGCGGAGAAGACAGAACTGAATTCTGGGGGGAAGAAAGCAGAGTCAGAGACCTGCCATAGATCTGCCAGAGACAGATGCTGAGAATCTTATCTGGCAAGCCAATGCTACGTGGCGATACACAGATTAATAAAAATGAATTAAATTAAAATGTAAGAATTAGCCAATAAGAAGTTAGAGCTAATGGGCCAAGCAGTGATTTAATGAATACAATTTCTATATGGTATTTCGGGGCTAAGCTAGCTGGGCAGCCGGGACGAACAAGCGGGCCCTCCTCCTTGCAACAAGCTTCTCTGAAGATTGGGAAACATCTATGGAAGCCATGAGTAGGATTTTCATCCCAGCAAATGGCAAACACCAGCATGTGAAGGGGACTGTCTTGGGCTAACTGAAGGTCACTAGCAGCTCATATGAAATATATCAGAGTCATCAAAAACACAACGTGAAAACATGGTGGTTTAAAAACTGCTCACGAGTCTTTCTCTCTCTCCCTTCCTTCCTTGTATACAAATGAGCTCTCTCCCTGCATCATGTAGAGGCCAGAGGTTGATGCCAAGATGTCTTCCTCAGTCACTTCTCTACCAGAGTCTCTCTCTGAACCTGGACCTTGAAAGCTCAGCAGACTGACTAGACAGTGAGCCATCAAAGTTACAGATCTGCACCACTGTGGCTAGATTGTTTTATGTGGATGCTGAGAATTAGAACTCAGGTTCTCATGCTTCTGCCGCAGGCACTTAACCCATTAAGCTGTCTCCCCAGCTACATGAGTTCCTTAGTACTGCTCCCTTCAGAAGGTGGGAGTGAGATAAATATGGTATAGAGTACCTATAACCTCAGTACTCAGGAAGTTGAGGCAGGAGATCACAAGTTCCAGGTCATGCTGAGTTATTTAAAAAACAAACAAACAAACAAAAAAAAAACACAAAAAACTTTTTTTTTTTTTAAGAAGAAGACAGAAGGGCTAGAGAGTTGGCTCAGCAGTTAAGAGTACTGGCTGCTCTTCCAGAGGACCTGGGTTCAATTTCTAGCACCGACATGGCAGTTCACAACTGTCTATAACTCCACTTCCAGGGGATCTGACATCTTCACACCAATATGCATAAAATAAACAAGGTAAATTATTTTTAAAAAAAGAAGAAAAGAAATTTAAATTAATGTTCCCCCCAGCCCCCAAACATGGTCATAGCTCAATGGCTTACTTCTAACCAACAGAACACAGTAGTGTGTCACTGCTGAAGTTAGGTTACACAACACTGCAGCTTCCATCTTTAGGCATATACACTCATGCTCTGGAGGAAGCTGGCTGCCATGCTGTGTGTGAGTAACACTAGTAAGAGACCCATAGGGTGAAAACTGAATCCTCCAGTCCACAGCTAGACAGAAACCCAGGCTCTGAGAACAGAGCAGGCCCTAGATGGCAATAAGCCTACCCAACAGCTGACTGCTGCCTCATCAGGCCCTGCTGAGCTGCTCCCACTCTGACATCAGAACAGGGTGAAATACTAAACGTCACCTGCTTTATTTCAGGGCAATTTATAACAGAAGTAAATGATAAATATAATGATGCTCTAGAGTATATTTAATGTGTTACTCGGCAATAAATAATACAATTATGCCCTGATGAACTATAATATAGAATCAGATATCAAAATAAACTAGGAATGAAAATGCCTTGTAGAATGGAAGAAGCATCTATTTGTAACAATCTGCTCATTCCCTAGACAAATTTACAACAAACTGACAGCTACCATACAAAGATAGATTAGATTGTTATTCCTAATATTTTGCTCACCTGAGAAACTAACTTTACATAAGAGTAGCCCATATGATCATAAGGGAAGTGCATGAGCTTTTGTGGATGATAGAGAATTCTGCATCCTAATGAGGGTGGTGGTCACATGGGATATAAAATTTCTAAAGTACACATTTGGAAAAAATAAGTGCACATGGCAGCACGGGAGAAGCCCACATACATGTGGTTGGTAAGACTGTATCGATGACAATCTCCTGCCTTGGTAACTGTGCTAAGCTTACATGAGACATTATCACTCCAGGAAGCCAGAGCAAAAGTACAATGGGAACTCCTACACGATGTGCACACTCCCATGAGCCCAAAATAGTTAATACATAAAAAGTTTTAAAGCTCAAAACCTCATCACTGCTGGTAAAAGCTGGGGCAGCATCTGGCTTCAGAAAGAGGAAGGTGGGAGTGCCCAGTGCCTAAAATGCTCTTCTTTTTAAGCTGAAAGAAAGTTACATGGGTGGGTTCACTTTTTCAATAACCCAACTCTACATGTGGGGGAAGGGAAGCATGTTTCATAAAATGTGCTTCCCAAAACACATACAGAAATTGTGAGTTAATAATATTTCATGTCAATTAATTTTTCTTTCATTTACAAACAGCCGACTCTACAAGCTGCTTTTTAAAGCTTCATGAACCAATATATATAAACTAAGGGATTGATTCATCTGCCCCTGTCATTCCTTAGAAGCTCATGCCTGCACAAATTAGGTAACCTTTTCCATTTCAGAGTGCCTTCCAAAATCTAAAAAGGCCAAAACAAACATAATACTTTAGAGACATATTTTTAGAGAACAAAATCATGTTACCAAGACTGCAGAGGGCTTTTGCGCTGACCTTCAGACAGCAACGCATGCCTGTCCAGTTTACAGTGTCCACCAACTTCACCACCCTGGAGAAAATCTTCCTTGAATCTAGTGAGTATTAAAAAAAAAATTGAGCCAGAAAAATTTCTCATTACTCAAGTTGATGAGTTGGAACTAATTTTCTAACAACCTTTTCAACAGATAAAAGATTTATTTATTTTTATTTTATACATGGATGTTTTGCCTGCATGTACGTCTAGTGCCCACAGAGGCCAGAAGAGAGGGCATCATATGCCCCAGAACTAGAATTAAGAGTTAGATGTGAGCCACCACATGGGTGCCAAACAAACCCAGATCCTCTGCAAGAACAGCCAGTGCTCTTAACAGTTGAGCCATCTCTCCAGTCTCTGGATTTATTTCATTTTAATTTGAAACAGTGTCTCATTGTAACCCTAGGGTGACTCATTATGTAGCCAAAGAGGACCATGAACTTCTTGATCCTCCTGCCTCCACCTTCTGAAGGCTAAGATGGCAAGCATGTGTAACCATGTTTGGCATATATAGTATAATTACACTACCAGAGCCCCCCTTTGGAATGTAACTTATAAGCATGTGCTGTATAAATGACCTTATTTATACACTATAAGGAATTCAGTATACCCATGACCTAAATTGGCAGTGTGATCATCAGGAAAAGGGCCTAGGTCACCCATTCCTCACCTATTCCCTAACCCCTCAAACATTTTACTACAAAACAAACCCAAGACATAGCCCTGCACCTGGGAGTATTTCAGAATGCCCTAGCTTTGATTGCAGCCACACTACCTAAGTACCTGTCATGGGTCCTCTTGATGTTTCTTAAGTCCAGGTACAGGCCAGTAGCTCTGCAATACTGAAGGTGCCGGGAACAAACCAGACTTGAGTCACCCTGAAACACAATTGAGATGAGAACAGTCAGCCGGGAACAGGATTAGCACTGTGAGACTTCTCTGTGCTGCCCATGCTGATGTGCTGTGTGTGTGACCCTACTGCAGAGGGAATTCTCCACTGCTTCTAGGCTGTTTTCTCCTTTCCTCCAGTCTGGTCAAGGGTACTTCTACTTTGGGATAATGTTCTTTTATACTGTAAAGATTTGTTATTTATATTGTTTTAATAAAATGCCAATTGGCCAGTAGTCAGGCAGGAAGTATAGGTGACCAGACTAGGAGAATTCTGGGAAGAGGAAAGGCAGAGGTGAGTCGCCAGCCAGATGCAGAGGAAGCAAAATGAGAATGCCTTACTGAGAAAAGGTACCAAGTAACATGGCTAAACATAGATAAAAATTTAAGTTGTAAGAGTTAGTTAGTAATAAGCCTAAGCAATAGGCCAAACAGTATATAATTAATATAAGCCTCTGTGTGCTTATTTGGGACCGAATGATTGGAGGACCTGGTAGGACAGAAACTTCTGTCTACATACTTCTGTATGTCTCCATACATTTATCCTTCTATGACCATTTCCCAAATGCATATGTGTGCACATAAAATATACATTTTATATATATATATATATTATATATATAGTTATGTGTATGTATATATTAAAAACAGGGTTTCACTGTATAGCTCAGGCTAGCCTTAGTCTCAGGATCTTCCTCCTGCCTCAGTCACCTGTTGTGGGAACTCCTTCAGCCAATACCTTTTAAGACACCAGCCCACTTTGGTCATGGTCTCATATACTATAAATGCAGATGAAAAGTGTGCATGGGCCTCTTGGCTGCTGGATTCAGTTCCAGTTCCCAACACACACAGAGGATTGCAGATTGCTACCCTTTCTGTGAGTTTATTCCCAGATAAATAAACCTTTGTTATACTCCATTTTGGGCTATCATTTGTACACCTACAAAATGGCTCTCGAACATTTGGCAATGTACATCCACATAAAACTTAAGAAAGCTTAAAAAGAGTGCTTCTAGAGCCACAAAAACAGGAGCCAAGCACAGCTTCTTGGTAGCTGTATCATTTGAGAAAGACTCTGTTGGCCCCAAGCAGAGGCACGGCTCCTTTAAAAAATAGCTTCCTGGTTTGTACTGGCATGAACAGCTCTGGCTCTTTTGGGAGATCCAGCTATGAAGCACTTAAATGGAGTTTGTGAACAGAGTACTACAACTTACTTAATGGCAACATAGACTTGCTGCATCTCTGGAGCTGGGGTGGTAAGTATGGCTTGCAGAGCCAGCAGTGAACATATCTCAGCCATGTTGGATGGGGCAGAGAGAACAGGCAGGGCTGTGAAGTTGGTCTTGGCCACACCACTTAGCATTTTTTTTTTAAAAAAAAAGGTGCTCCTGGTAAGAAAATGATTACAGAAATGTAATAAAGACAGATTCAGACAAAAAAAAGACCTCTGAATGGGACACAGTTTTGGATAAATGTACATGAACTTATAAGAGAGAAGAAAAGAGTACAGAAAGTCATAGATTAATGGAGAAAGATAATTAAATACTAAAAATATAGCAAAAAATAAGCTACATAAAGATGGAAATACACACAGAGCCTGGACTATATATATTGTGTTTTCTTTATACTTTTTGACTGCAGAGAAACATTTGATTCTGAGGGCTGCTATGCTAAACCAACATATATATTTTAAAGGTATCTTTACTTCAAAATTTGAGCCTAAGGATATGTTACATTGGAAAAGAGATTCTGCTTCTGTTTCCACAGAAGATGAGAACCTATCAATTCCTTCCAGGCTAATATGGTTTGATGGAACAAGACTTGCCAAAAGGTCTCCATGACCCCTAAAAATACTCTGTCCAATAAACAGCAGGAAGCAGTTTAGAGAAAACAGCACCTAAATTCTCAAAATGATTGTTTATAAATGTTTGTTTTCATTTAAAGGTGGTATGATCTAGAAATGAATATTTTACATTGGAATGGATCTTGTTCTATTGATACAGATTTAAGGTTGATTTTGTTACACTGTGTATATGTATTTCTGCTCTTGTTTAAGGTATTTTGCTTCTGCAGCTCATTTAAAAATGTAATGTATAATTAAGAAATGCAGATTAATAGATAGTCATTTATAATAATCAAAATTATAAAGGTATCTTGACTTCAAAATGTGAATCTAAGGTTACATTACTTTGGAAAATTCTGCTTGCGTCTCCACAGAAGATGAGAACTTGTGGATTCCTTCCAGGCTAATGTGGTTGTATGTTAGTTAGGTTTTCTAGATGTACAGAGATAGAATTCAGATGGATAGGTATTCTTCAAATCATTCAAATACCTACAGAATATAGCATTCAAAATGTTTTAAAAACTTAGACTTTTCTAAACAGTGAGACATGTCTGCTTCTGGTAGCACCAATTACTTCAAGAGAATAATGGGCATCGAAGAGGCTCCTTATAGAATTTTCTAGCCTTCTGCGAAAGAAACTGCTCTTGTCTAAACTGCTTAATGCTATGTTGTTTGAGCTGGACATGCAAGAGCCACAGAAAAGTGACTGCTGAATATTCCAAAAGACAGGATGGCACTTCAGGGTTCCTGCTTCACAGAAGAAACTGCCAGACATTCTGTAGGATACAGAAGAAAGTGACTGACAAACTTCCAAGATAGGCAAACGGCCTTTCAAATTTTCTGCTTCATGGAAAAGTCTGCCAGATAGATACTATGGGCCTGTAGGCTGAAGATGGATGACCCAATGTTACAGAGGAACTTTGGATGACCATCCAAGCAGCAAGGTGTCTCTATCAATTCTAAAGTTTTGGGAGTTGCTTACAATGCACTTCCTATTTACTTAGGTAATATTATATCCTTCTGGGGTCTGTGAAAAGCTGAAGACAGATTGTTATAGTTTTCCTTAGTTATGAAAAAAGATAAAGTAAATATGAAACTTTAGACTCACAAAGATAAAATAGATGATAGTATATTTTCTTTAATTTTGCCAGATACTGGCCGGTGGTAATGGCACATGCCTTTAATCCAAGCACATGGGAGGCAGAGGCAGAGGCAGGTGGATCACTGTAAGTTCAAGGCCAGCCGGGTCTACAAGAGCTAGTTCCAGGACAGACTCCAAAGCAAGACAGAGAAACACCGTCTCAAACAACAATAATAATAATAATATTGCCAGAGACAAATAGACTAAATATTGTACCTGTAATTCTTGCTTGAACCTGTTTTGTTATATGTACTTTTACTATGTTAAAGTTAAAACCTTCCTTTTTATTTAAACAGAAAGGGGGAGATGATGTGGGACTCCCCTCCGTATGCTATAAATATGTTTTATTACCATTGGTTAATAATGAAGCTGCTTTGGCCTATAGCAGCGCAGAATATAGCCAAGTTGGAAGAGATGTACAGAGAGAGTAGGCAAAGTCAGAGAGACATCATGTAGCTGCCGAAGGAGACAGATGCCGGACCCTTACCTATAAGTCATAGCCTCATGCCATTATACAGATTAATAGAAATGGGTTAATTTATGATTTAAAAGTTAGTTAATAAGAAACTTGAAAAGGCCAAGCAGTGTTGTAATTAATACAGTTTCTATATTATTTGGGTCTGGGTGGCCAGGAAACGAACATGCTGTCTCTGAGTATAGCCCCCAAGCCCTGGGAACATAGACAAATATCACCACACACTGCTTCATTCAAACAAAATTATTTTAAATTACATTTGTCTATTTTATGCATGTGTATATGTGCCTCTCTATACAGGGGCAGAAAAAAACTTGCAGGCGTCTTCTACCACTCTGATGCCAGGGACTGAACTCAGGACATCAGGCTTGTAAAGGCGTAAGTCACAAAACAATCCCACACCAGTTTGAAATTGTGATTAATAAAATGATTATTTATTTAAAGGGAAAAAACTTACAGATCACCGTCCCAGACAACAGCCCTCTGCACGATCAGGAGCGAAGTCTAACAGCCAGAAGCCAGAAGCAAGAGAGAGAGCGCACATGGCTACCGCTGCTTTTTAAAACAAAAGAGACCACGCCCCAGTGGGCTGGTATCTTAAAGGCTATTGGCTGAAGGAGCAGAAGTAGCTCCCGCAGCAGACTTGGAAGCAGGTACCTTTACCTGCTGAGCCACCTCATCAGTTCTCAAATTTTTAAAACCAAAAACTATATATATATTCACTCCAGTCCCCACCCACTAAAGAACAACCCCTCAGAACAATTTCTACCCATAAGTACTGAAAAAAGCCTTTTCTAAGGAGGAGCCAAAGGAAACAAGGAAGCTGTACATGGAAGAGACATTCAAATGCAAGTCTGGGGAGGCACATTGCCAATCTGAATGTGAGGCACTTCTGCAAACAGTCCCATAAATGTTGGGGACTCTGTGTCAACATCAAGGAAAGGGTGAGCTCTTCAAGTTGAATGAAAAGTCAACAGCCACAGTCTGTCTCGATTTCAACCAAACTAGTGTGTGCAGAAAGAGAGGGTGCTTCAAGAACTTCTGCTTTGGGTTTCATTTACAGATTGAATGCCATTTAATTGTTTTCCCTAAAATTTCTAGTGAAAGGGGGGTCTGAAGCTCACCCTGTTTAGTGTTTGTGAATCCAGTCTGTAAAAGATCACAATGAACTGAATGCTTGCGTCCCTGAAAAATTCATGGTGAACCCTAACTCTTGCATGGAGAGGTAGCTCGAGGGGTAAAGGTGCTTACAGCCAAAGCCTGATGACCTGAGCTGTTCCCTAGAGAAAGGAAGAGAAAATCGCCATGGTGGAAGCAGAGAACCAACTCCTGCACGATGCCTCCTGACCTCCACATGCCATAAACACACACGCTAAATAAAGAAATGTGAAGATAAATCAATTATCAGTCAACCCCAGTTATCAATGTGATGGTAGTAGGTGGAGATTTCTGAGGTTATGAGTGAATATGAAATGACCCCCCCCACAGACTCAGTGATTGAACCTCTCGTTGCTGTTTGGGAAAATTGTGGCACCTATAGGAGATGAAGATTTGCTGGATGAATGGGTCACTGAGACACACCTGGAGACTTGATAGTCCTGTCCACACCCCCTCCCTGCTTCCTGAAAGCTAACGCAATGTGATGAGATGCCTTTTGCTCTTGCACCCAGACCTTCCCAGCTGTGATGAACCGAATCCCCTCACACAGCGAGCCAGAATCAGCTGGCTTGCTTCTTGTCGATTATTTTGGTTACAGCAACAGGAAGAGTCACTACAAGATCCTTCAAAAGGAGACCACAGAGAGTGCCCTTCCTCTTTCCACCCCATAATGACCCAAAGAGAGGCAGCTGTCTGCAGTCTGGAGGTAGGCTGGCACCTTGATTGTGGGCCTCCAATCTCCACTCTTCCAGTCTTTGGCACTTTGTTGGAGCATCCCAAAAACTAGTGAAAGCGCTCACCTGCCAATTGCATAGTACACACCAAGGCAAATGGATGTCCAGGAAAGCTCTGCACAAGCCACCATGAGACAACTGTGCAAGGAGTACTCAGACCTCCTCCCCTGGCAGCTAGACCGAAGCCAAATGTGCTAAAGCAAAATGTCTATTATAGGTGCTTGTGGCTATGACTCCCAACTGTTGCCTTCATTCCCTTTGGTACAGTTGACAAAAGCTCTGAAGATGACACCTTCCAATAGCACTACAGTGCATATATTCAGTTTTAGTGTGTGTGTGTGATGTGTGTGTGTGTAGGTCATGTCCCCTTGTACATACTTGCTGAGGGGCCAGAGGCGGACACAGCATGTCCTGCACTATTACTCTCTGCTCTATACTCTTGAGACAGGTCTTTCACTAAACCTGGAGTGAGGTTGGCATCCAACAAGCTCCCAGCAATCCTCCTGTCTCTGCACCCCACAATGCTAGGGTTACAGACATCTGCATGGCCATATCCAGGTTACTTTGGGTGGATGCTGGGGATCTCAACTCAGGCACTCAGCCAGAACCTGTGCTGAGACTTCTTATATACAAAAGTTCACTTTATCCCTACTGCATGCTGCAAGGTTAGCATGGCTTTAAGGCTGAGGAACAGACTTCTATTTCAGATTGGGGACCTTGCCCAAGAGTCAGGATCTGAACTCTGTAGTCAAAGACCTACTTTCATATCTACTACTTAAAACCACTTCCTCACTGTGCTAGAGTGTGACATGATGAGAAACACACACATACAAGCATGCGCGTGCATGCGTGTATACACACACACACACACACACACACACACACATGCAGATGTGCCTTTCAATTAAGTATATAGTTATATAATTCTACAAGACAGCTGTAAAGCCTTGGAGAAGCTGCTTACTCCCTCTGAGGGCCCTGTTTGTCATTCTAGAAAAGTGATATCAGTCTATCTGCCCTGCTGTAATAACTATGCCAGTCAAACTGAAATACACACAAGACTAAACAAATACAGATCAGTAATGGTCCAGCCATGGTACCTGTCCCAAACAACTGACAATCTGTAAAGATAAGATCTATCAGTTTTTCTTCTTTGGCTCATGTTGGGGGGAGGTCTAAACCTAAAAATATTTTAACTGTCTCAAAATATAACTCTGACACAGATGTGAAGAGGGTGGGCCTTTTAGAGAAAACAAAGTGACCTATTTGGGAACAGTGAGCACAACTCTGAGCTGGGTGTGGCGGTGCTGCCACCATCCTGCCAGGAATGAAGACATTCATTCTCTTCTTACGCAGCACAGATTATTGAAACAATAGTCCCCAAGGAACTGGAATTTCCTCAGGAATTTCATGTCCGGAGAAGGAAAAGGTTGCAACCTGGTGCCAGTCCAGGAGAGGGAGAAGGGGAGAAAAAGGGGGGATGGGCGGGTGGGGCGGGGGCAGTAACTTTCTCCTCGAGAGAGAGTCCCCCAGTTTTCACACTGGTCGGACCACCCTGCAGGAAAGATTGAGGCCAGCACAACAGTGGGTCAGTGACCAGCAGGACCACACTGTTACTGTGCCTGCTTCATGACACATGCCCGTTGCCTTCTACTGAAACTGAGGATGGGCTGTGTGGCGGGTTGCTGTAGATACTGTTTTAAGGTGTGTGTCTTTTGTTTATGCATTTGTCTGACTTTGTGAAGCTGTGATTCTTTGCCTGTCTAAAACACCTGGTGGTCTAAGAAAGCGCTGAACAACCAATTAGCGAGACAGGAGAGAATAAATAGAAGGGAGAGAGTATAAATACAAGGAGAAATATGGAGAAGAGAAAGAAAAGAGGAAGAGTCAGGGGTCAGCTACCCAGCCAGCCACTGGGTAAGAGCGAAAGGAAGATATAGAGAAATAAGAAGGAAAAAACCCAGAGGAAAAGAGGTAGTCAAGATAATTTAAGATAAGAAAAACTGGCTAGAAATGAGCCAAGCTAAGGTCAGGCATTTATAATTAAAAATAAGCCTCTGTGTATGTGATTGATTTGGGAGCTGGGTGTCATCCCCCTCCCCCGCAGAAGCCAAAAGAGGAAAAAGAATAAAGGAAAACCAACAACTACAGAGGGCGTTATGGAGAAAGCCACTTTATTTCCCTTCCTTTCTCAGTGTGACCGCACAGAATAAATCTCCTTTCTTTGCCTTTCACTAGTCCTTGCCTGCTTTCATTCTCTAGACGATGAGTGGAATGGATCTAGCTTGTTCGGGCTGCTCTGGGCCCAGGCTCTGACTATAACAACTCCCACCTCTAGTTTCCACCTGTGAGTCCCGTACCAAGGATGGACCAGAAAGACGTGGGTCTGGGGCCAGCCTCGGCTACACAGAGAAGCTGTATTAATGGGCCATCTTGTTTTTACATCACAAGCGAAACAATAAAACAAATAATAAACAGTTAAATTAAGCAAGCTTACTCAAGCAGCTGGACACTCACTGTTCTCTCTGGCTGACAGAGCATGCGTATTTCCTCCAGTCGCTCTCGAGCATAGCCAAAGTCAGCTTGCTTCCAGAACATGTCCGCAGCCGACTCCAGAGTGTCTGTCCTATTAGCGAAGAAAGAAATCTCAGGACTCTGTTTAAGCTTTATTTTATGTGTATTAGTATTTTGCCTGTATGCATGTATGTGCTCCCATGTGCATGCCTGATGCCTACAGAGGTCAGAAGAGGGCATCAGATCCCCTGAAACTGGGGCTATGGATGGCTGTGAGCACCATGTGGGAGCTGGGAACTGAGCCCAGGGCCTCTACAAAGAGCAACAGTGCTCTTAACTGCTACATCATCTTTCCACTCCCATCCCATCTACCTTCTTTTTTCTGGTCTTGAATTTTCTTTCTATCAATTGAATTGTTAGAAGTCTATTTGTACCTTATCTTTTAAAGTAAGCCATCACAGTTTCCCCTGTTCTCCCCCAAATTATCACCATGTACAAGATACCAAACAAATTATTCACAGACTATTCCTTTATAATAAAAAGGCACAACAGAAATATATGAAGTTGAGGTCATCTGAAACTAAAGAAAATAAAGTGTTATTTACCATGTTGCCGTTGCCCAACTCATTATCCATGTGCTTAGGATTACTAATTATATTTGAGCATAAATAACTATTCCCCTTGAGCATAGATAACTATTCTTTCAGAATCTGTAAGACGGGAGTTCATCTTTTTAGCATATACGGGGTGGGGGGAGCGGTTCTATTGTCAATGTAGTTTCACCCTCTGACAGAAGAAATAACATTTATTTCTCTCATTGTGAGATGGATTGAATTCATGACCTGGGTGAGTAAATTAACATCTTCAGGAATTACTATGTGCCAGAGAGTCTAGCTGAGACTCAGGGTCAACGTGAACTTCAAAGAACACAGACTCAGACAGGAGGAGGGGATTCCATAAGGAGACTTACCATCCCATGTCGACGTAGCTGCAAACAGGGTAACCAAATCTAAACTCTGGTTTGCAGGATTTTTCATAACCCCAGCAGTAGTTTAGATTTCCTAGATGTTTCTAGAACATAAAATGTGTACCTTTAATTATCTCCCAGCCTCTGATGGTGAGAAGTAACTTTTGGCCTTTCTTGACAGAATGTTTCCCACTTACATTCTACAATATATATATTCATGCAACATTCTGAGATGGGCAGAGTCTCCACAATTGTCCTTACTCTCTCCTCCATATCTGCTCCATAACCAAAGCCCAGGCTCTAGTTAGACTGCCAAAGACAACCTGAATTAGAATTTCCTGAGGTATCTTAAGGGACTGTCTTCTTTCTTTCTCTGAAAGCAAACTGATTCTATACTCAGTCACTAGAACGGGGCTGGGGGGAGCAAAAACAAACAAAAAAAAAAACCATATCCTTTGGCATTTCTGTTGTTAAAGGAGTCCGTGAAAAGGATGGCTCGGCGACGTCACTCATCAATCAAGAGCAGCAGAAACAGCACAAGGTCAGAGCTCTCCAGCCCTGGAGGCCAGTGCTCTTCTGCAAGGCCCAAGAGCCATGCTGGTCGGATTCCATGTGCTTCCTGTGCCAGCACCATGGGAAAGGAAGTGTCTTACAATGCCCCGCTTTGATCTCTAAAGCCTCCGGAGACATCTCAATGGGTTCTGAGCCCTTTCCAAGCTCACAGGAGCTCACTTATTTGGAGCCAAGGTTGAGGTGTGACTTCTGAAATGAAGGGCTAAGAAGCGGCCTAAGTGCAGAGAGGGGAGGCGTGACATTCTTTACTTTGGCAAAATGTTCTTTTCTTCCTGAAATCTCAAGCGCTTCTTTTTTCTGAATATGAAGATGGCTTTAGCTGCCTGTTAATTTTCGCTGTGCTGTTGATGCTGAATATCTTTCTTGTGAGTGGGATATAGTTTTAACATAATTTGCATCCCTGTATTACATGAATGAATGTAATGAAAACAGTGATTGACTCATGGCTAAAGCGAGAAGCCCAGCTTTCACTGTGAGTTATGAAACAGAATAACGAGCCAGCCAAAATTGCATCTCTGTACGAATGAGAGCAAGGTAGGAATGCAAGAAAATGTATGTATAAAAATGCCAACATGAAACACGTTGCTTTGGATGCTAAACTCAAAAATTAACCTAAAAATATAAAAGAGTAAATGAAAAAAAGCTAAAAATAGCATGCTGAACAAGAGAAAATGAATGAGGAGAAATAAGGCCTACCTTATATGGACAACGGGAGTCCTCCTTGCAGACAGAGGCAATATGCCTGTTATTGTGCAAGAAGAAGGGAATGTGCTTCTCTGGGAGGCGAAGGCAGGAATAGTCATAAAGGGCTTTGCCTGGCACAGTGTCAGCCTCAGAATGAGCCTCATCTTGGCCACTCAGTGGGACTTCATGAAGCAATACTCCAAAGACAAGCAGCATTAACATAGCAACCTGCAGACCTAGAGACACAATTGAAAACACCGTCACTAATGGCTATGGCAGTCACAGACAGCTGTGACTAAGAAAGCCTCTTTAGACAGGTGGGGTGGAACACACAGTTAATCTCAACACATGGGCAGAGGTAGAAGGATGTCTGTGAGTTCAAAGCCAGCCAGGTTCATTTCACCTTTTAGGATATGAAGTTGGGAGGCTGTTGGGAGCAAATATATTTGAAATACATTGTATGCATGTGTGAACTTCACAAAAAAATAAATTTAAAATAATACCTTGTTTAAAAATTTCAAATCCCTCTTTAGGGTTGGGCATATAGCTCAGTCGCAGAGTGCTTACCTAGCATGTACAAGGCCCTGGGTTCAACCCCCAGTTCCACACAGTAAATAAATAAATCCCCTAGAAACACTAAACGGCTAAGCACGATTACTATACACTTTACTGTGTCAACAAATCAAGTTTCTTTGTACATCAAATATTTATTGCGCACTTGCTACATGCCAAGCACTATGCTAGGAGCAAAGTATACAAGTATGGGAAATATGTCCCACCCCAACTTGGCACATTTCAGGGTTGGTTATTCAGAGAGACCTCAGAACTCTTCAGGCCCAGGGATGGTTCCAAAATGCTGTTGTCTTGTAAAAAAAAAAAAAAAAAAAAAAGAATTTTGCATCTGTGTACATTAGTAAACAGTGGATACAGACATAGGCCTCTCTACCTCACATCCCCTTGGGTGCCCAGGACCACAGATGGCTGAGACCTTGTAGCACCAACCCTCCCTAGTCTGAACCACCTCCTCTGCCACAGAAACCCAGGCACCTATATATTCCATCATTAGAGCTGTTGGCAAGGCTCAGCCACCCTGTGCCTCTGCAAGCCTCACGTTTATTAGGCACACACTCAAGTTTGTGGGTTCTCTCCCAACCCCCATCAACTGTCTACTGCCAGTTTCTCTCACAAACTAGCCATCATCAGATTTCAGAAGAAAAGAATTCATTTCAAATCTCCTTATACAGGTCTAAACAAAGCATTAACATTGTAAAAAAGGACAATGGTCAAGAATTTGCTGGATTTCTGCTCACCTACCCAGGACAGGACATATCTCTCAAGTCGGTGTCTCCTATATGTCCCTGACAAACTCACACCATTCTACCCCTTTTATTGGCAGCAAGGCTCCTTTTTCCCTACGTGTCTCTTCCAAGATAACTGATCACACCCTGGGCCAGTCCACAGCAAAGTGGACTTATATCCTTTACATGGATACAAGGACAGTGCAACATTTTAAAATCAGCTTTCACTGACTATTACACACAGGCTGCTCTGTTGATCCTGGGAGCAAGTCCTTTGAGGGCTTGAGCAGTAACTAAAAGGTTCTTACTTTGGGAGCCACCCCCTTGTAAATCCAAATGAAAATTTTTAGTTGGAACTTCGATCTAACAACAAATTACTAGCGATTTCGTAAAATTTATACATGCATATTGGTAGAAATAATAACTCCTTAACAATGAAAAATACCTAATTCTTTAATCCTTGGAATCACCCAGAAGCTGCTGATGTTTTGGATAGCTTAAAACCCGAAAGAAATGAAGCACACTGTCTTAGAAGCATGCCACAAGAGACCTTACTCAGCGCTGTTTTAATGGAAAGGAACGACTAAGAGAGAAAATTAACCAGAAAGCCCTCAGCCAGAGACCTTGGCTCCGGATGCTTGATCTTCCTTATTGAATGAATACCAAATCTCTCAAAGCAAAGTCACGGACGGGCACTGAGGCCCTGAACACAGTAACTCACAGAGCAGAGACTAGTGATGGGCGTGAAGAAGGTTGCCCACTCCACACCAACATCACTCAGTACAGAACAACTGGATAATTAGAGAAAACATTCCTAACACCAAAGTCTGTTCGTGGTTCTCACGGCAGTAATCGTGCTCTCTGATTCCCAGGGCTACCTAGGCCAGTGCCAATCTCAGGATCACAGTGAGCCACCCAGTCCTTGGACTCACCCTTTTGCTCATAAAGTCACGGATATGACTAAGTCCTGAATTTCGGTTATCCAAATCCACTGCTCAGCAATGAGTTCTACAGGTTAGCTAAACTCAGCCATTCGCGGAGAAATGTAATCCTTGGCCATGGGGAAAATCTAAAGAGGCAGACCAGACAGTTGACTTTTGCAAAGGAGGGCACGTACCCACTTGCATACGCTGGGTGATGATGACTGTGGAGCATGAAAGTACAACCTCGGGGCCTGGCAGAAAGTCTTCCTGGAGTTGAGTCCTCTCGCAAGACTTGGCAGGGATGGGTGGATGGCCAGTTCCAGCAAATGGAAGCTTTAGTAGTAGGTGAGGCTACTGCGTCCTTTTGCACAAAACTGCCGAGCACGTTCCACTCGTGTATGGCTGGATTGGATTTCCACAGGCCTAAAAGGAGAGGCAGAAAAAGGTAAAAATCTGAACAACGTGAAAGAGGAGACCTGGGGTTACCAGCAGAGACAACCACATTAGTGGCTTTGGGCAATGCTCGGCAACCGAACCAGCCGTGGTCAGATCAAAAGTGCATCGGGGCTCCAAAGACTCTAGTCCCAAGGTAGGTGAGCAGACAGTGCTCAGACAGGGATTGGCTGCCTGAGGCACCGAGGTGGTTAACCCCCCCTCCCCCGGCTGTCTGCGCAAAGTCAACCCCTCCCTGGTGCGAAGGGGTCAGCCTCCAGGCACAGCAGCCAGCCCTAGCCCGGACTGCTTGGGAAACCGAGCTGTCCCGGCAGGCAGGCGCTCAAATTCCAGGTGTGCAGGGGGGTGGGGGGGAGATCTGGAGAGTGACTCCGCTCCAGCCTGGGGATCTGGGCAACAGGGCAGGCCTGGCCAGATGGCGCCCTTGCCCGCGGCTACCAGCAGGCTCCAGGGGGTCGAGCTGAAAGCCGCTGATAGGGATCCAGGCCCCAGTATCCGGCTGCGGCCACAGGGAGGTGCAGGCGCCGGCGGGGAGCAGGCGAAAACGGAGTGAGGCCCACCTGCAGCCGGGTTGTGGAGAAGCGGCGGCTGCTCCCAAGCAGCAAGGCGTCACCGCCGGCGGCCGTGCACCGGAAACCTCGGGCGCCCAAGCCGGGCCAGGGGGCGCCCGGGAGCAGCTGCGACACCTTGGCCTGGGGCTCCAGGGCGGACCCAAGTGACCCAGGCCACACCCGGCGGCCCGATTGTCTGGAGGGCTCTGTTGGCCACCCGTCAGCTAAGGTCAGGACCAGCAGCTTAATACATGCAGGGCGTCCAACTTGAATCCACCCCAGACGCGGGACACACGCCTACATTCCCCCAGACTCGTGACACCCATCTCCATCTCTCCAAACGTAGGACACCCGCCTACATCTCCCCAAATGCGGGACACTTGACTACAAATCCGTGGCAGTTCCTCCAGGCAGGTCACTAGCACCCGAGAGCAGGCGCTGTTACATGTCACCTAGGGCTGGAATTTTACTGCTTTTTCCTTCGGAGTCGTTACCCTGATTTTCAAATGAGACTGAATGTAGCGGCACACTTGTCTGGTGGGTAGTGAAGATTCTGCAGATTCCACGGAGTTTTACTTGTCCATGAACTGCCTAAGTTCAAAGGCTACTCTAATTTTTATGATTTTGCTATTTCATGATTATTTCTATTCTGGTTGCTTGTTTATGTGGTCATGATCATTTGCATGTGAATCTCCCATTCTTTTCTGTTCCTGGCACCTTGCAGTTCCAGCATGTCTTCTGGAATGTGGTAGAGGCAACCATTAAATCTGATTCAAGGCTTGCCATGTGGAGTACTAGGACTTGAACTCAAAGCTACTAATTCTCATTAGCAAGCATGATGACTTCACCTCGTTTTAGTAAAGGCAACTGAACCCGGGGCCTTGTGCATTTTACCGCAGCAGTGTCTTTGGGAAATGTTCCTTTCAGCCTATTATTGTGTCAGGAAATGCAACTTTTCTGTTAGTAAATGCAAAACAAATTAGTGTAGTCATTTTAAACCAACTTTAAATGAGCTTATTTTGAAGTGCAATAATATAAAATTAAAAACACATTGCAGTAGGTGAAAGGTTTCTAAACAGATTAGTCTAAGATAAACCAATCAAACTGGTAAGCCATCTACTTGGTGCTCTTTTAGATACCAACATACTGAGCAGTCATTGAGATTTGTAGGAAACAAGTTATGGGATTTTAAAAATGAAACTGAGTTCTGTATGTACCATTAACAGCCATTTCCAATTTCTCCAAAATAAATCATAAAATTTTAATATTTGGCTCTCTTCAAACTGATATTAACATAAACTCAAATGCCACCACCAGAAAATTGGAAAAGTGAGTGACTAAGCTAGCTGTGCTATGTTAGCTTTCAGTTACCACAACAAACCCCCAAATAATACAATTAGAAGATTTGGGTTTTTTAGCTTAGTTCAAGTGTTAGTTACTTCCTGAGCCACAAAGATGGCTCAGGGTACTTGCCGCACGATGAAGGAGAGAACCAAATACTAAGCAAGTGCAAAAAGGAATTGATGGTGTCTCTGTGCACTACGCATTACTGTACCTGAGAGGCACAGCACAAACACGAATGTACTACTTCACAGGTGAGAGAATATTTTAAATGTTTACTTAAAGGAAGGAATATTGGTATACAAGAACAAGTGATTTTGGAACTCTGCAGACAGTTGTATTATAAAACAAAATTTAAAAAATATACAGCATTCCTTGAAAGCTGAAATGGACCTAGATTCTCTCCAGCTGCTACATATAACACAAAGGAACTACCTCAAACAACTTCCAAACACAAATTGCACCTCCTTAGTGGGAGCTACCTTCAAGACTGGAAGAATTAAAACAAACAAACAAAAAGAACTTAGACTGTTCTCAGCAAATGGGCGATCAGTGACAACATGGCACTGTGCCAAGCTGAAGTGGGTACAATGGTGGCTCTGACGCTGCGTGTCCCACCACACAGGTCTATGAGCAAAGAAGCACCTCTCAATTATATTAAAATGAAATACATGAACAGATTTTCAAATCCTTATTTAAATCAGATACCTGCTTATTTATATTACCTTTCATGTGGAATTAAAATAATATCAGCCTATATTTTAAATCATATTTTAGCCCTTTACAAAATATGTAGCTAATTTTTTTTTAAGTTTCAAACTGACCAAAGATAAAGAAAATTTCTCATTTTTTTTAAGGAAAATGAGAAATGATTCCCAAGAACATATATGTATGTAATATTAAACAAACAGTAGTAAAGTAAGACATCTTCACTCATTCCTCTTTAATTTGGGGGCTTTCTTTTAAAGACTACAAATCATGTGCTTTTTAATAAGCACTCAAATAAAACTTTCAATTAGTTAATTGAGGAATGGGGTAAATACATTTACTTAACTATAAAAACTCAAATTCCTCTAAGTCAAAAATCATCCATATTTAGAATATTTTGAATTGCAATACCATGTATTTGATACATGCTAAATGCTATAGAGTGCTCTCAAGAGAGGCCAAACAGCAGCAGTCTCTCCACCCAGCCTCCCAGAGGTACAAGCGTCTGATACCACCAAGTTGTCCATGCCTCTTTCACTCTTAATTCCTACAACCTTTCTTGTTTCTCAAGAATGGAAGCATATACTTAGAAACTATTTTATGCACTAAAATACTCTACTAAGTATTTAGTGACTAGAGAATTTTCAATAATATACAAGCAAATAAGTTTAATGAAAGAGCAACCAATATTTAATAAGTATTCGGCCACCTACTGGATTATTATCAGGAAATTTATTCAGTACCCCTTATCAACTTGAAATGTATTGAAAGGTCTAAATATATACTAGTCAAAATAAAAGCAGTATGAATATCAGCAATTAATTTGTAGGTGAAGCAGACAAATATGGTAGATACAAATGGTTGTGCGTCATTTTATAAATAAGTTGAAAACACTTTAAAAATTTAAGTGGAGCTGATTTTATTAGTAAGGACCAAAAATTATTTAATGTTGATATTGTAACATTTAGAGTTTAATATAGGAAATTTTAATTTCAAAATCTTTTCTCTGCCACATTTTTAAACTATTCGTTTAAAAATTATTTCATATTTCCCAAACTACCAGTTTCAAATGCTTGCCAAGAATTTTGAAATTGAGGTTTATTGTCTCTTCTAACTGTGCATTTTCTATTGTCGTCAAGACTTGTCATCCTGTCCCTGAATATTAAAAGTTGATTTTCTTCTTGTTATTTTTGTGGTTGTTGTTGTTGTTTGGTTTCTTTGAGACATGGCCTCACTGTTTAGCCCAAGCTGTCCTCAAACTCACAGAGATCCACCTGCCTCTGCCTTCCAAGAGTTGGGATTGAAGGCCACCACCACCCAGCTTAAACATTTTAAAGCTGGAAAAAAGTTAAGAGGTGGCTTCCTACCACAATACAGAAACTTAGTTTTAGGACCATGACTTTCACCAAAAGGACATTTATTCATGCTACAAACCATAGATATCCAATGGCAGAAACACTGCGTGGAACAAAAGGAACAAAAATAAGGCCAATTTGAATCAACCCCCAAAACTCTCCATTCTGCAAGATGGCTACTCACAGTCGTGTTCTGAAGTACTGTTTAAAATGTAACTAAAACTTACAGTTTTTATTTGAAATCCTACCTTCTCATTGCAGGGAAGACAATTTTAAGACCCTCACTGAACACCTGAAATAGTAGAAGCTACCAACTTCCAGTAAGATAGCCAACAGTAATGTTCATCCTTTCATTAAATGGAAGAACTTCTGGCTAACCTTTGATATCTTTACGTTGGGGCCATTAAAGAGGCTTACCTGAACACAAGCACTTCTAAACTACGACAGTAGACATGAGGTGTCAATAGCTCAGCGACTAACAAGGAGGTGTGGCTGTGCTGGACAAATGCCAGCAGGCTACTCTGAACAGCATACACTTTGTACTTATAAACTCTGCAATTTCCATGTATTTTTGAATTATTGTTGACCGTAGAACCACAAAAAGCAAAAGAACAGATAAAGAAGGGCTATAATAAAAGCAGTTAAATAATTTTTACTAATAAAATTAAAATATTTTACAGATCTAAAACACAACCCAATTAACTTTTAAACAAAGTTACATTTGGGAAAGGGCAGGACTGTGTTCTAAAGCTATTCTACACTACTCTTTGTAGCTTCAAGAAAAACATGTTGAACTACACAAAATTATAAAATCTCCAATTTAAATGTACTCCTATAACTTTTCTGTTTTGCTATGGAGATTGTTTTACTATGGAGATTCTGTTTTAAAACATTCATTTTTAATGTCCCAAAATCCAACTGTAGAAAATTAAGCAAGTAGTTTTTAAAAAGTAAATTGACTGAATTTTAAGAGTAAAATTTGTCAATGATTTTATGTTAGATTCATTTCACAGTGTAGTAAAATACTTCAAAATTACCTGCTACTAATGCTATCTATCAGAATTTACTGCAAGCAAAATTTCCCACTATCCAATTATGCCTAGTTAATATTAAATATTTATAACTTTCTTTGGATAAGTACCAAAAAAGAATCTACATTTGTTCCCACTCATTGTGGAAGCCACATGGAATAACTTTTCAAAACGGAAATATTTTTAAGCTTAAATCACTCTTTAAATTTTAGTCATGTCAGTGTGACTTCTGCTTTGAAAGGATCTCCGTTTATAATTTAGTCACAGGGTGATAACCTTCCACCTGAATGCTCCAAACACTTTCAAGAAATATGTTGAAGATTTCAGTGTGAAAGATTTCAAAGTTTCAATGTTAACATTACTCTGTAAGTCTCTCAATATGTACAAACACATATAAATTATAGATACAATTAATTATATATCCACAATAATGAAAACAGCAATCCCCTTTCCTAATTGAACTGCTATGTGGATAAAGTAATAACTCTCTGTGCTGTTCAAGGCACAAAAAAAAGCCTTAAAAAATTTTAAAGAATAGTTTCAAAAATAAAATTCAAATATTGCACAAAATAATTTAACTGTAAATATAACTACATACTATAAAAGAATTTTTTAAAAAGTTTCTTTACACTCTACAGCAAATTCCGTTTTCTAACTCTATAAAAGAATTTATTGGAAGTCTGCGTTTATATATTAAGTGTTTACATTCAGTTTGATGGGTACGAATTTCACAAGTTAACTGAGCCTTTGTCTTAGAAGCTCATCTATTTGAGTTTTATACATATTTTTTACATCTTCAAGATCCAGGCGAAGTTCCTCTGCTTCTTCTGCCTTTTCTCCATACATCTGCAGAATAGTGTTATATCTTTGATCCAAATCCTAAAAAATATGTTTATAATCTTTTAATGATCATACGAACATCTACAGTTGTTACAAGTCAATAGAAAAAAAATCACAAGTTAAACGAAATATTATTTTTAAAAAGATTAAACTTATCTTTTAATAAATTAAACTTACACCAAGTCTACCTAGGAATACAGAGCCAAAAACAGGAACTTCTTTGAAAACCTCGATGGAGGCTCAATGGGTAAGAGCACTTGCTGAGCAAGCATGAGGACCTCGCTTCTAACCCCCAACATTCACATAAAAAAAAAAAAGTCATGTGGCCTGTAACCCCAGAACTAGAAGGAAGCTCACTGGAGCTGGTGGCCAGTCAGCCAGCCTACCCACAAAACAGCAAGCTCCAGGCTCAATGAGATTTCTGTCTGAAGGGATAACAAGGTGGAGAGTGATAAAGGAGGGTACCTACTTCTTCTTATGGCCTCCTAGCACACATCCCAGCACATATGCACACATGTACATACCACACACACACACAATCTATAATTCTCTCCAAATATGACTTAATCAGTCTCCTTCCCAGTAAGTACCCTTGATGAGATTTTTGTCTTCATGACTGATTTGGTCAAGTATTGCTTGGCATTTATCCCACAAGACAAGTCTGCTGAACATTCAATTATGTTACAGTAATGTGAAGAAACAAACATTGAGTCAAATACTATAAAGCATGCAATGCACATGCTTGCTTTAATAAATACTGGCCACATAAAGTCTTGTTTTCTTTGATTAGTACTAAACATTTTGTGAAAACACTTTAGATATGTAACAATATAATAGAGATTCATCTTTAACATTCTCTACTCAACTACTTCCTCCTTAATTTTCAAAAAAATTACCAAGTTGTACATATGCTTTTTATGTAAACTAAAAACATGATATTTAATAACTGGATTAAAATATCTTAGATGTACTTTGAAGAATACTTACTCGTAGCTGAACTCGAAGCTTGGGTATCTCTTTCACTTTCTCCTCCAGTTCATCATTCTGATTTGTTAGTTTAACTAGCTCTTCAGACATTATGGATCGAGTTTTTTCTAGATTGCTAATTTCTAGCTGAGAAATAGAACCATAAAGTGATTTCAATAAAAACATATCTTGTTTAATGCGCTCACTAACGTAAAAATATTTAGTGTGTCATTTTTGAAGAAAAAGATCAACATATAGTGCTGAACAATGAGGGAAAGGGGCCACAACTTTCTTCAGAAGTTGTTTATTTATAGAATTACTTTGCAAGAAAGAAAGAAATTAAATACAACGATCTGTCTAAAAAAATGCAACCATGTTTTTCTCTAATCTAAGAAAACAACACACATTTCCATTATTCTAAGTTACTGGAAAAAGCCAGAGGAATGAGAACATACTTCAGTGCTGTCCTCACAGCTATATAGGTTGTATCACTAAAAGCTTTCACCACCACCCGAGAAACTACACAAGGTTCTCAAGCACAGCACACTGTGCAATACCCATCAATACACATCAATCCACTTTACAATTATTCAAATGGGAAAAGGAAGAGGCACTCATTTTGAGTGTGTAAGTTTAGCACTGAAAACTAAAAAATGCTAATCTTACTCCATAAGCAATAATTCTTACAGCTCCTCATATCTGTGTTGTTTCTTCTATGTACAGGTCTCTTCCATTTTACTCATTCCTTGCAGTAAAGAAGTTAAGAGAGATTTTTCCTGTGGAATTTATGGGAAAAATAAAGCAAGCATGGTGGTTCAGCACTTCCTTTTTTCTTGAGAAAAGATGCTGGGAAGGAGTGGGCTATCCCTGCTCTTAGATGTCCCTAGGTCCTCTCTGGGCAGGCCAATGGCACAAGGCACCCAGCATTTCCTAAGATAGGGCAGATAAATCTGCCTAATCCTGGCAGTCAGTCAGTCAGGAGGCTCACTTGGTTCTAGCTTATATCACTACCATATGTGACACTTTGGTTTTCTATGTCACCACGTCATTTTATTTCCCAATGTGCTCAGAATTCAAGTGGAAATGAAGGCTACTGCCCACTGGGACCCAGCATCTCAGAGGCTTCTGCAGCAGACTTAATTTTTCTCAATACCTGTAAATGACTAATTTCTCCTTCCCTCAGCTTTAGTTGAGACTGCAGATTTTCAATGATGCTCGATCCTGCTCCCATCCTTACAGCTTCGTAGAGATTGCTTCCACTGGCTGACGTAGACATTGGCCCGAATGAATGGTCATGAGACTCGTCCTATGCAGTCAAAGACAAACATATACGTTCTGTTAGCAAGTTCAAACGAAGATCCTGTTACTTCTGGATTTGAAATGTCTATGAGTTTCTCAAAAGCAGAAAATCATCTGTATTTCTTCACTTCAATTAACACCATATTCTGATGAATCCCCCCAACAATGTCATGGTGACAGTCAGTCTGACACTGCATGTTCCCAAAACCATCACTCAAGGTAGAACTAAGCACGTAAGAAACAAGCCCTTACCTGGGACAGGAAAGATGTCTGCAGCCCTGCCATATCTACTCCACTTACAGAGCTCGAGCGTGATATGGTGGGAGTACTAGAAACGGAAAATGGTTTGTGGTCCTTAGGGAGAAAAAAAAATCCGTAAGATTGAGAAGCAAAAAATAAGGGAAGAAAAATTTCTAGAATTAACAAAAACAAAAGCATTAAATTTCTTCATAAAATGTTATAAATACAATCACTCAAAACCAGAAGTCTTGGAAGTATAAAAAGCATTTAAAAATTAAGAGCTGAGCTGGTAAGATGGTTCAAGCTGCCAACTTGAACTCAGGTTGCTGCCCAGCCTGACCTGAGTTCAATCCTAGGACTTACATGGTTAAAAAGAGGAAAACAACTCTAGCATGTTATCTTCTGATCTCCACGCATACATCATGGGATGCAGGCACACATACACATACATGCACAAAAAATTATTCATAAACTCAAAATAAAATACTTTTAATTAAAATTAAAAGCCTGCATTGCCCCATTTATATTATAACACAATTAGTCAGGTTTATTTTTTTTAACAGAATAAGAAAGTTTTGGTTGAAATGCTTGCAGAAGGTACCTACTTCATGTTATGTAACACTGTCAATTACCCTTAAGCTTGCTGAAATTTCTGACTTACTCATTTTATTTTAGTGTATTAGAAACAAAAAACAACAAAATACTTGGGGGCTGGAGAGACAGTTCATCAGTTAAGAGCACTGGCTCAATTCCTAGCAGGAACATATCTTGTGACTCACAATCTTGTTTAGGGAATCTGATGCCCTCTGATGGCTTCCAAGGACAATGCATGCATGTGAAACAGACATACGTGCAGACAAACATCCATACAAATAAAATAAAAAACTCTAAATACACTGAATAGGTAATTTCCATTTTTGTTTACTATTTTAACATAGTATGCTAACTCTCAGTATATTACAATACTTCAAGTATAGTAAACACATTTTGTAAAAAAATTACCCTTGGGCTGGAGAGATGGCTCAGAGGTTAAGAGCACTGACTCTTCTCCCAGAGGTCCTGAGTTCGATTCCCAGCAACCACATGGTGGCTCACAGCCATCTGTAATGAGATCTGGTGCCCTCTTCTGGCCAGTAAGCAGACAGACAGAACACTGTATACATAATAAATAAATAAATCTTTAAAAAAAAAAAAAAAAAAAAAAATTACCTTTAGGAACTAAGGAGGTGGCTTAGTGCATAAAGCATGGAGACCAGAGTTCAGATCCCTAGAACCCACAGAAAAGTCAGGCAAATGTGGTGGCTGCCTGTCATCCCAGCACTCAGGAGGCAGAGACAGGATTCCTGGAGCAAGCTAGCTAGTTAGACTAGCCAGAATCAGCTAGCTCCAGATTCAGCAACAGACTTGCCTCAATAAAACAAAGTAGAGAATAATAAAGGAAGACGCCCAATGTCAACTTTGGGCCTCCACATGCATGTGGACACAGACATACCTGCACATATGCATAAACATATTCATGAGCACCAAATACATACACATGCAAAAAATAAATTTTAAAAAAGCAAAACCCTCAGTACATTTACTAATCACAAAGACAGAGCAAGCCGCCAGTTCTATTCTGAAGCTGCCTATGGCGATTTGCTACATTAGTTTCAGTGAGAAACCATGAAATTCATTTGAAAGTGTAAAAGTATCTAATTCAAAGCCAATCACTGACGGGTGGGAATGCACTCAAATGACTTCAGGTCTGTTCTAATGCTCCCACAATTTATCAGTACAGTCATTTTAGACGGGAGGGGCGTGTCTTCAGACATTAGTACAACAACTCAATCACAGACCGATGGTTGTCCACAACAGCTTAGCTATACAAATCAACACAATTCAGTACCTTTTCTTTCACTGCTTCTTGAGTGAAAATGGCTTTCTTCCTTTCTTGTTCAACTTTCATTTTTTCCATTTCTAATTGACTGCACAACAGTGTCTAATAGAGAGAGACATAGTTAGGTAGTTTGAGATACTAACCCATGGCACCATGAGTCAACTGCAGAGCTCAGAGTGTAAAACACAAGTCGCCAGTTCACCACCAAAGACAAGCTTCCTTATCACCCATTTTATGTCATCAGCAGTTTGTGCCATCCCCATCCATCTCTAATGCAAGTCCCGGAGGCGTGAACACTAAGAGAAATACCTTTTCTTTCCTTGTTTCTTCAAGTGTTCTTACATATTCATCTTTTAGGTTTTCTAATTCAACCTGGTACCTAGTAAACCAAAGGGAATAAAAACAAAAAAGGTGACAGTACAGATTATTAAAAACTGTCTAGTTGTAAAACTCCAGTTACATATTTATAAGTCATTTTATCGCCAGCTCAGCATCAAAGACTTTCCAACTAACTACTTCAGGTCACTGATATTCCCTCCACTCATGCTAAAGCATGAGTGAAAATTCTACTTTTCCCCATGTCTATTTTTTTACCAGTCCTCTGGGATTTAAAATAAGACATTTAAACAGTAATTTTAAGAACCATCATTCCAAGCTCAAATGTGGCAAAAAAAGCAGGGGTTCTATGGAATGTTTATAGAAATGTAGACACTTCATTTTTACTGAACTAATTTTCTTAACAGAAAATTTTCTTTGGACATCAAGGGTGAAACACACCCATTATAACCTTATTATAATTCCAGATGAATGATTTCATACCCTGTGGTTTCAGAAGAATGAAAATACTTATAGAAAAACCAGAAAACTACTATAGAAACAACTTCCGTGCACAGTCACCTCTCCTTCCCGCCTCCCTTCTTTTCTGTTGGTAGCACAGACTCTTAATGGGACAAATACTTTCCCTAGAAAAACACAGAATATAGCATGTAACTTCCAAAGAAGTGCAATGGATCCTAGCACTAGCTTAATGTGTATCACTAGGGACCCTGACTGGTATTCACTTTTAATTCTCAATGCGATGAAGCTAAAACCCAACAAACATACTTTCCAACAGTGATTTAAGATGTCATGGAACCACGGAGAATACCACACAAATATACTCACCGACTGTTTTCATCTTCCAGTTTTCTTAGTTTATTTTTCTCTGACTCTAGCTGGGCCTGAAGTCTACTGTTTTCCTGTCGTAAGAGAGAATTCTGTGACTCCACTGAAGACATCTGGGTTTTGTTGGCAAGGAGTTCTTCTGTAGCTGCGCGTTCTCTTTCAACGGCTGCAGCCAACAAAGCCTGCGATTCCCCTGATTATAGAGGAAGAAAAGTCATACACACGTAAATCAGGGAAAGATCAGACACCTGGACTAAGACAACACAACTGTGACAAGCAAGCCAGCTTTAGTTAATCCACAAGTTAACATTCTCTCTTCAGAATATGATGTGGGATGTCCTTCTGTATGTGTTGCTTTTATTGGTTAATGAATAAATCTGTTTCAGCCAAGTGGGAAATCTGAACAGAGATATAGAGAGAGTAGGCAAAATCAAGGAGACCCAGCTGGCCAGTCGCCAAGGAAACAAGACATGTAGAAAATCAGGTAACACCATGGCTTGAAATAAGCCTGAGTAATAGGCCAAACAGTTTATAATTAATATAAGGTTCTGTGTGTTTCTTTGGGACTGAACAGCTGTGGGACTGGGTGGGACAGAAACGTCTGTCTAAAAGAATATTTACTTGAAAATAGTTATTCAGTAACAGGGTAGTGAATCAACAAATGGCTCTGGAGCAACTGAAAATGCACAAACCATCATAAATAAAAATAAATTCAAAATGGTTGACAGATACCAAAGAAAATCTTCAAGCTCTTGGGTCAGGCAAAGATTACTTTGACTTGACACCAAAAACATGAGTTACAGAAAGACAAATCAATAAAATGGAGTCCTTCAAAATGTTAAACTTTTGCTGCAGAAGAGGATAAAAAGATCAATGGGCTAGGGATATAGCTTAGTTGGTTGCTTACACGCATAGCATGCATGAGGCCATTTCCAGCCCTGCATAAACCAAAGGTGGTAGCACACAAATCTATAATCCCAAAACTTGGTGATAAAGGCAGGAAACCAGGAATTCAAGGCCATCCTTGGCTACCCAGAAAGTTTGAGGTCAGCCTGGGCTATGAGACCCTGTCTTTTCTCTTTTCTAAATAAAAGGACAAAGCAAGCTACAAACTGGGGGGGGGGGGGAAATAAATGCAAGTCACACATGTAGGTTTAGTGCTTAGTATATAAATAAAATTCTCAAAAGTGAAAATATAGACAGTTGAATCAAAAAATGAACAAAGGCTATAAATAGACAGTTGGTTTTAAAGGTAGACAAGTAGAAAATAAGCACATAAAACAATGTCCAACATCAATTGTCACTAGGGAAATGAAAACTCAAATTATGAGATATAAGACTTTCTGAAAAGTAAGTATAAGTAAATGATTAAACAAATTTACAAACCAGGGGCAACCCAAAATGCTGTCACGGTTGTGAGCCAACTGGATCACTCCACTAACACAAATGTCCATATGGCCCAGAAACTGCATATTTAGTCTGTCATCCAGAGACACGAAAATATACACCTACACTTTCAGTAGCTTTATCTATAATTGTCAAAACCTGAAACCAGCCAAGATATCCTTCCCCAAGCAAACGGTTAATAAGCAAACTACAGAAACAGACATTCCAGAGACTAACACTCAATAATCAAAAGAATAAAGTTTCAAAACATTAATAATGCTTTAAAAATGTATTTTACTTATTTGTGTAGACTAGAAGTATATGAATAGAGTAATATTCTCTATTCAGTCATTCCCCTCAGCCAACTTCAATGTCCCAAAGTTTAATTAACAGAACAGGGAAGCTGCCCTGAACTGAACTCAACACTTTGGAATGATAACCTTTATGTGCATTTCAGGAGGCCCTGTTTGCATTAGGGCAGCCTGAAGGAGCCGTGCACCTATTTATTGAGCTTCTCTGTCAACAAAACAGCAGTCCCAAAGGCTTCCAATGGTCCACTAAATACCACTTGAAAGTCAAGAATCTAGTTTGCCACCCCATGGCTAACAAGGAGTCATTTAAAGACAGAGTCGGGAGTAAAGTAAGTGACTTGCTGCCGATGGAAGATACACACAATACTACAGCAAACCCTTATCTCCTGGCTCTCACTCATATGCTTTGTCACTAGAACATGACATCTCCCAAATCAAACATGGGAGTTTTGAGAACCAGAGGTATGCATGAATTTTTCCTGAGTCTGTTAGCTTCTGACTATCCAGGATAGACACATACTACTTGCCTGTGACTAAAGAGAAACACCATGACATTGTTCCCTTTATTAAGAGAGCGAGAAAGAGCTCAAGGAGCATCTATAAGGAAGCAGATATGCAGTCTTAAAACTCTCATACCTCTCTCTAGGATTTTATCTTGATCCTCTTCAGACTTGCCTCTGCTCCTAGAATTCTATCTGGAATTATATCTGATCGCTATTGCCTACATTCCTGTAGACAAGCTAGAAAGAGGTCAGATACAGCAGTGGATGAGGGACAAGGAAAAGATTTGTCTAGCCATTTATAAAAGTAAGTAAAAGAATTGGGACTGGGGAGATAGCTTAGTAAAGTGCTTGCTATGTCACTACAAGGACTAAAGCTGAGAGTCCCAGCAACATGTAAAAGGCAAATGCAGAGTGTATGTAGTCCCACAGCTAGGCAGGCAGACACATGAGAATACATGTAGTTTGCTAGCCAGCCAATCTAGACAAATCAGTCAGCTCCAGGTTCAGGGAAAAAATAAGGAGAAGCAATTGAGGAAGATACCAGACATAAACCTTTGGCCTCTACACAGATGCACATAGTATGTGCACATACACTTTCACATGTACTTGCGCGTGCACACATACATACACACCCACCCCCACAAATGAAATGCAGGCAGTAAAGTACCTGACACACTGTATAAGGAAAATGAAGTGCTTTAGAAGAGTCATGATTGAGGTATTAATATAAGCATGAAAATGGGGGAGGCAAATCTTACATGTGAGAACCCAAATGTCACCATGAAATCAGATGAATTTCAATGACATACCAGTATCCTACTTCTACACACAGGACAGAAAGCCTCCTGAATCAAACATAAAATACTAAAGAGATTACCAAGCCTATCAGAAAGATTCTTCTCTAGCGTCTCCCACGATGAAGTCTGAGACCCTAGAGTTGCCTGCAGGTTTTCTATCTGCCGAAGCAGTGGTCTTGTTGTTGATGAGACGCTTTGACTCAGCTCTTGATTTCGATTCTCTGCTTCTTGGAGTCTCTGAATCAAAAAATTTTCATGTTATTACCACCGATAGAAACAACATCACTAAAAATGGCAGCAAACCTAAACTTTGGTTAGACTTCTGGAAAAAGAAAATTTTTCCAGAAAAAAAAATTATTAGCTTTCTTACTAAAAACATATAAACTGAATATGTAGCATATCTATATCATGATAAAATTACTTCATTTAAAACAAAATTAAGAATTTTTTCTTTTTCCTTTTTTTCCCAAGGGGATCACTTTGGTTCACATAAGCTACAAAAATACATCCAATGGCAGGCAAGGTAATAATGCTTTTAATCCAGGAATACTAGCCCAGGGATCATGTTAGTTCAAGAAGACACACGTTTGACCTTGTGCTTGGGAAAGCTGTGGTAATACCTGCTGAAGCTCACTGATCTCGTGGCGTAAATAGTCCTCTTTCCTGGCAGCTGCTTGCTCTGCCCGTTGCAGTGCCAGCCTAAGGTCCCCCACCTGCAAGACAAACAACATTCTTATTGTCAGAGCACTGGCTGTAACTTCATGCTGATGACATTTATGTTGACTTTGTATGTATGACACTTCACACCAAGCAATGAGCACATATCCGGCTCCTTAAGCAATGCCAGCACTATAAATATATTCCTCTTCTTAAGAAAGCACTGTTAGCCAAAGAAAAACATGCACATATGTACAACACTGACAGACAATAAAATAGAGGGGAGATCACATATATATATAAACGTTTGCCAAAACATAGGATGTGATAAGAACTAGATGAGATATAAATAGGTAAATAAATAAAACCTAGGCAATAAACTAGATGTGGTGGAATACACCTGTGATTTCAGTATGAATATTTCGAGTTCCAAGCCAGCCTAGACTATGTAGAAGAGAGTTCCAGAAAGATCTATGCTATATAGTAGGCCCTATCTAAACACTTTCAAAAAAACTAAAAGAGAAAAGTGTTAGCAGAACGTGACGGTGTGAGCCTGCAGTCACAGCTATGAGGAGGAGGCTGAGACAAGCGCTGAGGTCACTTGCATAACAGTCTAAGCACTGTTTCAGAACAAAACAAGAAAGATGCCACTCATATATACTTTGTAACTGTCTACTGTGGCATCGTATTTAAGTAATTAAAAACTGCTGTCAGGCTTCTATCTGGTTATTGTAGTCCTGAAGACTTACTCTGTGGAGCATACAGAGATGCCCTGCAGCAAGCCCGGCAACAACAAAATAAAACCGGAACTCTAAATAGACATCAGTATTAAAATCTGTTTTCAAATGTTGATACATGAACATTATAATTATATATATATATATATATAATTGTATAAAAATTATAATCACCAGGCGCTGTGGCGCACACCTTTAATCCCAGCACTTGGGAGGCAGAGGCAGGCAGATCTCAGTGAGTTCGAGGCCAGCCTGGTCTACAAGAGCTAGTTTTAGGACAGGCTCCAAAAAACTACTGTCTCAAAAAAAAAGCCAAAAAAAGTATGTAAAAATTATAATCGATGCATAAGATATTATTCATCCTAAATGAAAAGACTATAATATCTATGGTTATTAATTATATGAAAAAACTAGATGGAGATAATGTTAACAGAGGCCATACAAATTAGCAATCCATATATAGCATGGTGGTTTTAAGAATGACAAACCCATACTCTATTCCTTACTCCCTCAAATTTTCTTTATTATTATATTTTTAATTTGAAAGAATTTTTAGAAATTGGTGTGTGAGTGTGAGTGTGTGTGTGTGTGTGTAAATGTATGCATGTGTACTATATGTGTACAAGAGCCTGTGGAGATCAGAAAAGGTCACTGGACCACCTGGAACTGGAGTTATAGGCAGTTATAAGCTGTTATGTGAGACCCAGAAACCAAACCTGGGTCTGCAGTGCAGTAAGTGCTCAGCTGCTGAGCCATGGCTTTAGTCCACTAATTTAAAGTAGTAATAATCTGTACATATTCTTGAGAGGGGGGCAGAAATACATGGATATGTAGACTACGGCATGATTTACAACAACAAAACATTGAAAGCAACCCAAAACCATCAAAAATATAACTGAAAATTACAGAGCAAAGTGGCATAAAACTAAAACTCTTAGCTCTACTAGTACACAACCATAGCATAGTCTGGACAGACGGCTCTACCATTAAAGGCAAGGTTCCTAAACAAAAAGATAACAACATCCCACTAAGTACATATGTAAAACAGCAGGAGTGTAGTCTTTAATGTAAGGAGACAAATGTGCCTGGGTGACTTTACTAAAAAGCAGACATATGCAGTTCCTGCATCTACAACAGAAACACTGGGAACATAGGCCAAACAGCAGCAATAAAGAAGGGATAAATGAGAAGCAAATGCTGTCTGACTGTATTTGTTACATAGCTTTCAACTCTAATTTATCCACCAAAAATATAAAAAACAAAACCAAAAGGTAACTGAGGTTGCTGAGGATAGTCTTGTGTGTTTTGCTTTGGTTTTTAACAGTTCTGGGTAAGCTAGATATCCACATACATGAGACCTATCGTGGGATGGAGTGTAGCTAAGTAGGGCAGCACTGCCAGCACACGAAAGGCCCCAGTCAAACCCCTACACTGGAAAAATTCAAAGTGTAATGAACATTTGCAGCAGCATCACTAATGACAGCCAAATGGTGTGAGTATTTCAGATGTTCAATATCTGACGACTTTTTTTTTCTTTTTTTTTTTCTTCAAGATAGGGTTTCTCTGCATAGCCCTGGCTGTCCTGGAAGTTGCTCTATAGACTAAGCTGGCCACGAACTCGCAGATATCTGCCTGCCCATGCTTCCTGACTGCTGGAATTTAAATGCGTACACCATGATCACCCAACAATATTTGATGATTTTGAAAACAATGTGTTCCAAACTTTTTTCTTTTTTCATCAGGGTCATGAATTGTCAGAAATGTTACAAATACACCTAAGAATCAACTGTACAATGTAGTCTCTTGAAACTGTATGTTTTAATTATATGCATATACACTACTCTGGCAGCAGGATACCTAGTTTCATAAAATTCTCCTTCCTCTGGCCGTGCTGGGCACTCTGCACACAGGAGGAAAAGGCTCCACCAGTGAGCTACGTCCCCACACTATGTACTCACAAATACATAAGGAACTCACAGGAAAACACAGTAACAGTATGGTGTGTGCACCCCACTAAGCCAGTTGTTCTCTGCCTTCCTAACGCCGAGACCTTTAACACAGTTCTTCATGCTGTGGTGACCCCAACCATAACATTATTTTCGTTGTTACTTCATAACCTTAATACTGCTACTGTTATGAATCATAATATAAATATCTGTGTTTTCTGATGCTCTTAGGCGACCCCTGTGAAAGGGTTGTTCAACCCTCAAGAAGGTCGTGGCCCACAGGTTGAGGACTACTGTACTAAGGGCATTTTAAAAAACACGTAAATAAGGTTTGTGCAATCGAGTACTCTAAAATGCCAGTAACATAATCTCAGAAGCCTACCTGATGTACCTCATATAAGAACAGACTCATAGTTGCTAATGAACTGTTTTACTTTGCAGAAACATGCACAAATACATAAAAGGTGACTTTAACCACATACTGCCTACCTGAAGCGCTAACGCCTCTTGCTGCTGACGGGCTTCTTCCTGGGCCTTCTCCAGTGCCGCAGAGAGTTCTTCCTTAGCCTTCATTTCACGCCTCAAAGCAGCTTCCTGCACCTCACTGTCCTTAGCAGCATTGGCTTTGTGAAGATCAGTAAGTTCTCTTGCAAAAGTAGATTGATAGTTTTCTTTTATTAATAGAACAATGCAAAAGTAAACACAAACCCACACTAATGTAATTTATATGTAACACAGAAATTCTCACAATACCAGTAAGCACACCTTATAATAACGCTAGCCATTATGAGGACTATGCTAAACTTGCTTTGTCTAACTCACTCAAGGGCAAATCTATAAATGTTGCTAGCAATCAGATAATAGAAAAGAGAATAGCTAGAGAGATTGCTCAGTATTTAAGAGCACTGACCTTTTTTTTTTTTTTTTTTTTTTTGGAGGACCTAAGTTCAATTGCCAGCACCCACATGGCAGCTGACAATGGCTGAACTCCAGTTCTAAGGATCAACAACTTCTTCTAGCCTCCTTGGACATGTGGTACATAGATATGCATGCAGGCAAAATACAACGCATATAAAGTAATTTAAAAAAAAAATAAAGAAAACGGACTTCTTCAATCTCCCACTATGATAACAGATCCTAAACACACTCCACATTTCATACCTGTACGCACTATCTAGGGCAGCCTGAGTACTTCGGCTCTTTTCTTCAAGTTCATCCTTGTCTACCTGAAGTCGGCCAAGATCCTTCTCCTGGCGTTCTACCACAGAATTTAGTTTTCTAATATTTTCTCTATGTTGTTTCTCAACTTCTTCTTTGCCATCAAGGATCTAGGTTATCAAAACAGACAAGAACACTTTTCGATAAATGATGACAAGAATCTCTAATACTGGCTATAGCTTGAACAGGAAATTGCCCACCAGAGCATGTGTTTGAACGTGTGCTCTGCTGGTGGTGGTGCTTTGGAAAGCTGTGGAACCTTTGGCTGGAGGAAATGGACCACTGGAGAACAGGCCTTCAGGGTCAGCTCAGCCCCACTTCTAGCCTCACCTCTTTACTTCCTGGTTGGCACAGTAACAAACAGCTGCCACACACTTGCGTCTGTCACACCTTCCCACTATGGTGGGATCTCCTTCAAGCTGTTCATGTCATGTTCAGTGTTTGGTCACAGTGATGTTAGGTAACATATTTGCTATTCATTTATCTATTAGTTTAAAACCTTCCAGTCATTCTGAATGCTCCACAAGCCATGGTAAATTACAGGAAGTAAAAACAACACATAACCAGAGAACACTGACTGTCAGTCACCTGTCTTAAATGCTGTAACTCCTCTTCCAGCTCCTTTGCTTTTCTGTTCAGCTTTGCAATAACATTTTCATTGTCTTTATCTTTAGTTCTTAATTTCTTAATGATGTTAGAATTATGCAGCTGCTGCTTTGAAAGTTTTTCTCCTGGTGATTATAAAAAAAAGCATAAATGCCAAAAAACAGTGATCCTTTAAGAATCTGCAAAGAAAGCTTTATCTAACCAGTAGCATCCATGAGTTCTTTTCTAATGCCATAACAATTTTAAACTCCAGTGCTAAAATTCACTTGAGCCTGAATTATCAATGAATACTAAAATTATTACGTGAAAGGATTCTTTAGCTTCAAACTCAGCATCCTAGATACAACCTGGGCCTCCCAGATGCTGGGATGACTGGTGTGTACCACCATAGCCAGCTTACAGTGTATTTTAAAAGCTACACAGCATGTATTTCTTTCAATACTTCTTACCCCATTCTTCCATAAACCATTACAAGCCACTTGTGTGGTTTAAGTCCAAGCCTTCCGTGCTTTCATTTCTCATAACCTCTCCATTTCTTATTCCTCCTGTTCCCCCTTCTTTCCTTTTCTGAGGGCAGCTGCTGTGTTACTCAAGTTTATCTTCACCCGCTGGGCTCAACGGATCTTCCAGGCTCCTGTGTGGCTAGGACTACAGGTGTGTACCACCATACCCAGCTCACTATTTGTTATTAGAAAACATATACTACCTATTACATAGTATTTTTCCTTTTCTTGGACTATTTTTAATAATCAACAGAATACCCACCTTCTTCCATTAACCCTTGAATCTGTTCATCTTTCTCCTTCAAGAGGTCTGCAGTCTGACTACTATTTAATCTAGTGGCAAGTTCTTCTTTTATGGTTTTCACTTCCTAATTTTAAAAAAAACCAACTGTGGTTATCATAAAGAATTATTTTCATTCTAGGATGTTTACCCAGCTTTCCCGTTTGAAGAAGCCACCCATAATTTCATCCCATAATAAATCTGTCAGTTGAATCACCTTCTTACCTAGTTAACTGAGACACAGAAACAGCTTTGAATACCACACAAAAGCCCACATTCATCAGTTATATAAGTGAGTTTTAATATGGAAACATGAGTAAAATAACTTCTTATACTGTCCTTCACTATCTCTCTAGGTCACACTTTGCATCTGGAATACAGCAGTATAGGACAGGAAGAGGTTTGTTAAGTGTCTCAAGTACTGCCAGTGTCTGAAGTGAGCTAACTAATTAAAGCAACCAAGCAGGTAGAGGTATGAGACTTCGTGTAAGAGTGCACACAGAAAAACAATACATTACCATTAACATTAGTCAGAAAGTAGGACAGGGTCCTGGGAGATGCTTGGTGGTTAAAAACACTTGCCACCAAGCCTGATGACCTATACTCAATGTATAGGAGCCACAGATCTTCGTATGTAGGCTATAGTGTGCACAGTGAGTGCACCTGCACACGCCCCCACACATGTACACATACCCACACACAGAAATTAAAATGTAAGACACTGAAAAATAGTAATAAAGTGGGAAAGCAAACTGATCTCAAAAAGCCAAATGCATACACTAAGTTATTAATAACAGCTAGGACTTGCGCAGTAATTAACAGCCGTAGTTAACAAAGGAAGTCTGTAAGTGCTCCGGATTGGAACACCACAACAACAGCTCCTGAATAGGGATGGCTTGGCACCCAAGGAGCATCTGGAGATCCCCAGCAACTAAGCAGTGGGGGGCACTACTACAGTGACATGGGGAAGCCAGGGACACTGCTAAGCATACTACAACACAAATAGAATTAGCCGTAACAGAATTAGCCTCCTAAATACCAACAGCATCAAAGACGAGGATTGTCAGAACAAGTCAATATTACATATGCCGAAAGAGAATCATTATTCATTAACTATAAACTACACTTTTAATTCGTACTTAGAGAAGTATAAATGTTTGAAGTAGCAGAAAATGATCCACGGGACTAATGATTACTTTTTGTTTTGTTTTTATTTGGTTTTTGGTTTTTCCACACAGGGTTTCTCTGTATAACAGTCCTAGCTGTCCCGGAACTAGCTCTTGTAGAACAGGCTGGCCTTGAACTCACGGAGATCTGCCTGCCTCTGCCTCCCGAGTGCTGGGATTAAAGGCGAAGGCATGTGCTACTACTGCCCGGCTAATGATTACTTTTTAAAATGTACATAAACACCATTTAGGTTTCATTGTTACTTATTCTGATGGAATTACCATTTTTAGTTATCTTAATGATCTTTGCTATAGATCTTCATAAATTACATTAAATACCCATTTAAAGAAAATTTGCATGAATGTGTACATTCGTGTGCACAACTGTGGAAGGCACGGTAGACTTCAGGTGGCTGACTGCTGCTCACATTTTATTTTCAGACATGTCTGAGTCTAAACTTCACCAATTAGTCAAGGCTGGCTGGCTAATGAGCTCTTCAGAATTCACCTCTTTCGCCAGGTGGTGGTGGCGCACGCCTTTAATCCCAGCACTCGGAGGCAGAGGCAGGCGGATCTCTGTGAGTTAGAGGCCAGCTTGATCTACAAGAGCTAGTTCCAGGACTGGAACCAAAGCTACAGAGAAACCCTGTCTTGAAAAACCAAAAAAAAGGGTATTTCAAAGTCTACTGAGCCAACTCTCCAGCCCCTAGTTTTCTTTAAAGCATCAAATCTAAATTTTAATAGAACAAAAATCTATAATTTACTTGTTAACATAGTACATATATGCTCTTAATATTTAATTTTTTGTAATAACAAAAACAAAATATGAGTTCATTCATGGAGTTTTACAGAGTTTAATTTAAATTACCTTCTTAGCAGCATCTCTCTCTTTGCAGGCTAGTTGAACTTTCTTTTCTGCTTCTGCAATTCTTTGGGTAAATTCATCTTTCAGGGAAGAAATGCTACTACTTTCTTCTTTTACTCTGAACATTTCACTAGATTCAAAATACAAGAGAAAGAAGATACTGTTTATACAGTCCAGAAGTAATGAGGTTCATTCCCAAAACACAGATGGCATTTTCTCCAATATAGACTATAGTAAAATAGAACTGTGTGAGGTCTAGTAACTTTTCTTCCGTTTTGTTTTTAAGACAAGGTCCTACAATATAATACAAGTGGCCTCTCTAACTCATCCCCCTGCCTCTGCTTCTCTGTTGGGATTACAGATGTGTGCTATCATGCCTAGCCAGCCAATTATTTTTTCAAAGAAAAGCTACTTGCTAAATTTACTCCATATATTTATTGGTGTTGCTCAGGATTGAACCCAAGGCTGCACATGCTATGAAAATGCTCTACCACAGACCTGTATCCTCAGCCCTATAAATTAATTTTTAAGAAACCTCAAACAAAATCCACTGGTGAAAATGTCACCAATATTAGATGTGCAAAACTAAGACAAAAGCAAATATATATTTTAAATCTCTAATACTAAAAGAAAAATTAGGAGAAAAATAGATATATATGAAACATTTTTTAATGCCAAAGGTAATATGGTAAAGATAATTTGAGAAAAAAACTTTAAATATGGTAATATTAGGAACACTATGCACTTTTCAGTGACTATAAACAAGTTCAACTGCAAAACATTTTGTAAAGATTTATTTAATGAGTGTTTGCATGCATTTATGTACATATACCACATACGAGCCTGCTACCCTTGTAGTTATGAGGATGCTGGGAACCAAACACAGGTCCTCTACAAAGCAGCAAGTGTTCTTAACTACTAAGCCATCTCTCCAGCCCCAAAGTGTAAAACACTTTAATTTCAAAACATTGGCCTGCACATGCTGTGTGAAATCACTCACGGACTTTGAATACTTACTCCTTCAGGTTATCATAAGCTTCCTCTAGAAGTGCTTTTTCTTTACTAAGAGATAATAACTGAGCCTCCCTCTTCTCTAGTTTCTCATTCAGAAATTCAAGTGTCTGGATAAAGAGAATAAACACAAGTCAATCATTTGACTTTGAAAAGTCCATTTGTTATGCAGGTTAAGAACAGTAAGAGTAAGCCATTCACAAATCAAAAACCAAAGCCGAGGTCGCAGTAGGCACAGAACAACCCTAACTAACTGTCAGGAAAGCACAAAGCCGAGGTTGCAGTAGGCACAGAACAACTCTGTCAGGAAAGCACAAAGTCGAGGTCGCAGTAGGCACAGAACAACTCTGTCAGGAAAGCACAAAGCCGAGGTCGCAGTAGGCACAGAACAACCCTAACTGTCAGGAAAGCACAAAGCAGAGCACACACAGAACCGGTGGAGCGCACACAGAACAATTAGGCAGCACCAGCGGACCAGCGAGCCACCTATCTGAGGATGCACAAGACTCCACTTCCAGGTGTGCCTTAGAGGAAGCACGTGGTGAACACACTGGGCAAAACATGCATAAGGACATTTAAGGCAGTTTGTTTCTAACAGAAAAACCTAGGATAATTTATTTGTATTGCCCCTAAGGAAGGAAGATAGGTAAAATTGAACAAACAAACAAACAAAGTCAAACGTCTGGTAATGTTTCAGATCTTCGTTTAATGGTAGTGAGATAGCCCTCGGTATTCTTATTATTCTTTAACCCAAACATGTAACTTTTTAATTATTATTCACTGTACTTAAAAATAAAAATAAAAAAAATAAAAATAAGCATATAATTTGAATTTTCTAGGATGTATCAATACAAAGATGACAGAAGCAATTCTCTGAATCTCATTCCTTAGGTCTTGCTAAAGCAGTAATAAAGTTAGCTGTAAAGAGCGAAAGGTGCCTCTCTAGCTTCAGAAAAGCCTTGTCTGAGTCAGGACAGGCTAAAAATCACTTACCTTCATAAAGACACTGAAAACATCAACAGTAACTAGTGCTGGCTTTCAGGGATTCAAAGTATCAGCATATACTCCAGGTTGCTACCACTCATTCAAAAGTATAGCATGACATTGTGTTCATGAATAATATTAAACCCAGGAAACAGAACCTACTGCCTTCAGAAATGGTGGTAAGGCAAACTGAGTACTTGCAGTACATTTCTCCACATGTTATATGTACATTTCAGAAACCTATTAAAGACGCCAGCTCCTGTTTAATTTCTAAGAATCAGGGAAAACCAAAGCTCTGCTTTAACATTAAAGAATCAACACCATTTTCTCTTGTATGTATTAGGGAGCGGTCATTTGTCATTCTCAAGTTTACTTTTGGTCCCTGGGTATTTCTTTCCTCACCCATGTAGGAAAGCTATTAACAGCAGATATCAAAACTAACATAAGGAGAAACCAAGCCAAAACACTGTAAGAAGTAGACTAGTTATGTCAATGAAAACATCGACATTAGAATCCTAATCACAGAAAAGCATCAATAGTATATTCATATAAAGTATTCATTTAGACAAAATCTAAAATTTCCCAGAAATAGTATATACATATAAAACATTCTGATATAAGAAAAAAAATAGTAACATTCGGCTTAATTTAACATGACACCTGTGACATAAAAAGTCCTTTGCAAACTGACATGAGGATGTATACAACATAGAGGAATTTTAAAGGGATAAGAATTCAACAATAAAGATGCAAAATGGAAACGTGAAGCTTTTTCAGATCTACTTATTCTATCATAGCTACTTTCAAATAATTTAATATAAATATTATTCATTTTGAGGTCCTTACTGCTATAATTAGATGACCAGAGATCTACTTTTTCAAAGCATCACACATGCATGAAAATGTTTTCATCACCGACACAGCCCAACCCTAACACTACAGTTACCTTGCAAACATCTTTCTCGGGCAGTGCTTCCGGCTGACTTCCAGAAGCTTCACATTGATCAGTGGCTGGTCCGGAGACAAGATCTCCTTCATTTGCTGGCACAGGAGAAGCCAGCGTATCTGGCTGTTCACAGTTAACAGGAGTAGCGCTTCGGCCACTTTCCTCTAACTCTGCCTCTTCAGAAGGTGCAATTAACGTTTCGTTTCCTTCCTCTTCTTCAGCTTTTTCTTCAGAGGATTCTACTACTTTAGTCTTTGGGGTTGAAGGATTCACTACTATAGGCACTAAAGCATAGCCCTTGCCTGGCAGTTCATCATCTGAGTTGATCTCGCTTACACTCCGGCTATCTAGAGACTGCACACTAAACGAGTCTATTCTTTCAAAAGCATCCGAGGAGCAGCAGCTCTCATTGAGCTTTTGGAACTCATCTAAGCGGCTGTACTCGGGACAAGTGGATGCAGAGAGCAGCTGAAATGACGTCTGCATGAGGTGAAGACTTGATTTCGCATCTGAAGTCTCTTGCCTTGAGCTAGCTGAGCTCTCGCTTATTACACTCTCATGATCTAAAACTTCAATATCACTGGTGGTAGAAGTGCCTGATGAGAAGGAGCTAACAGGAGGAGAAGGTGTATTGCTCTGTCTGTCTTCGTGTTTTTGTTCCTTAGGTTCCAAAGTCACATCCTTAGTTTCTGCTGTGAGAGACTGGGTGGAGGTGGTGGATACATCTTCTGTTGTTGTGTTTACATTAACTACATCTTCAGACGCTTTCAACTGCCCAGTGGGCACCTTCACCTCAGACTCTTGACTAGCAGTTTCTCCATGCTTGCCTTCAGGTACAGGTGATGGAGTAGCCACAGCCGGGATTTCTCCTGAGACACACACAGTCTCTCGCACTTCTGACTTAGCTGTTTCAGGAGTTCTGGACGGGCCAGGGGACGAGGATTCTTGTAAACTGCTTTTCACTTCTTCTTCTGGCCGCTGTGATTTAGCTGGAGGTTTTGATACCACCGGACTCTTCTGAATGGTCTGGACATCTGATGGTGAGAGAAAGGCACTGAAGAAATTTTCAGATTCATCGACAACAGTCCTTCGAACTGGCTTTGTAATTGCTTTAGGAGAGGCTGTGGGTGGACTCTGAGGTTCAGTGCTTGAGTTCAATCCCCAGGTTGATGTATCCCATCCTCCACTCGCTGGGAGACTTATTCCTTTGACAAAAATAAATTAATTCAATAAATAAAACTTATCTAGCATTAATATTTCAATCATGATCAGGTTTCACGTGAGAGACCAAAAAAAAAAAAAACCTATAAAAATACACCCTGTAACTTGAAGTGGTCGAACTCTTTGCTTACAGCATCACTAATTAGTTTCCAGGTTAACTTTGGGCCTAACAGAATAAAACCAGTGTGGGCTGACCTGAGAGGGTCTATGAACAAGTACAAGACCAGGCCTGCCTTTGCCTACCCAAAGCAAGTATGTTATTCCCCTCCCAGCATGCTTAAAGTAATGACATAGGTTTTATAACCTGTCCCAGATATGTGATTCATTTCACAAAAACAGTTCGAAACCTCACTATCAGGCCACATGTAGTCACAGCACTATTTAGCCACATAATCATTTTATTCTTGTAACATTAAATAATAAAACTTAATTAGAAGCTAAACAGACAACACTCAAAACTGAACCTGAGATAGTGGAGATGTTCTTTTTTGAAAATCATAATTAAACTGATGTGAACAGTAAGTTCTAGTGAATAAATACACTTAAATGTGTTGTCTGAGGTTTTCTGTCCCACCTGGTCCTGCAGCCGTTAAGTCCCAGTTACAGAGGTTTCTGTCCCAACAGGTCCCATAGCTGTGTCCCAAATAAATCACACAGACGTCTACATTAGTTATAAACTGATTTGCCCATTAGCTCAGGCTTCTCATTAACTAATTCTTATAACTTACATTAGCCTAAAATTCTTGTCTGTATTAGCCATGTGGCTTGGTACCTTTTTCGGTAAAGCAGTCACATCTTGCTTCCTCTGTGGCTGGGTTAGGACTGCAGACTCAAACTTCCCAGAATTCTTATTGCCCCGCCTCTACTTCCCGCCTGGCTACTGGCCAATCAGCGTTTTATTAAAAATAATACAAGTAACAGGATAAAAGATCATTGTCCCACAGCATTTATGTATTTAATGACTAGTCTGCAAGTTCCTCTCTTTTCAAACCCAAAGTATTTCTTTATATATTTTGTCATAAATTAAAAAGTAGAGAAGCAAAATCACCAAAATTACGTGCAATTAGAAGTTGCTGGCGAGGGCACACATTAGCTGGAGATTTCCTAAAAAACCAGGAAGCCCTTTAACAAAGTCTGTCCTTTCATAAGGCTCCAAAACTACCTCAAATGAAGTGTTGAGGAAACTGAGCTGGGGGCAGATTTTTACAGTCATTTGTTCAATGTGTGAAAAAGAGAAAACAAAGCTTAAAGCAAGATTAGATATGCTATTTAGCTGAGGCCTGCCAGTTAGATCAGGGCTACTAGTTAGCTAATTATCATCCTCGTGGATTCCGGGATTTCAATTCGTCTCTTGCAAACTGTGATAGGAAACGGCAATCATCTCATACTCATCTAAACTCTCCCATTCTTCAGACCTGAGTCGTACTGTAATCCAAAACACAACCGGTGATCAATGAAAATAGCATCTATGTAAACTTGACTCCATTCCAGATAACCTGCCCTTAGAAATAAATTATACACCTCTATTCATGTCTCAGATTTCGGGGGTGGGGGAAAGAGTATATTTGAAACTTATTTGATTTTCAGTTTAGTAACTCAGACTCTGAGGTCTAACCACAAAAAGCAAGGTGCGCTACTCAACAGCAAGGTCATATCACACACAGAAAAGAAGATCACTAAGATATCAATGGTTCAAACTTGGACTCCGAGCCTTTAACAAAGTACAGCTAGAACCAGGAATCAGAAGGAGATCAAGTACTCTTTTCATCCAATGATTGGTACTCATGTGTCCGTTGCTACACACGTGAAACTGCTCAAGAACCCCCTCAGACTTGGACACAAGTAACTGGGCCCTCAAAAGAGCAGTTTCAGCCATTTCAGCCAATCTGAAAGACCTGTTCTACAGAAAAGGTGTTACACTTGGGCACTCTTGGAGCAAGCACACAGTCCCCTGGTACTATCCCCAGTACATTCTGTTCCTCACCTGAAGCAAGCTATTTATGCATTCTGAGTTTCGTTTAGCTCTTCTGTAGAATACGGATACTACCAGCCCTGACTCGGGTTGTTTTGAAGACGAGGAAGTTTTTTGTAAAGTCTGTGCCTCAAAGCGTGAAGTGTTCATTAAGTGCCACCCGGGGGGCTCCCTGACTCCGGGAATTTACAGTTTGGACCTAGGACGCAAACTGCGGAAGACGCGAAGCAATTAAGGGAGAGGAGGCTGTGCTCCAGGACCCGGCAGGAAGGGCCTGGGACAGGGACAGACTGTGAGCTGACACCTGACATCAGCAGGACCCTCACCGGGGCCGAGGAAGGCGGGCTGGGGTCTGACGGCGAGCAGGCACGACTCCCCGGTACCCGCTTACCCGGCTCGCCGTACGGGATGGGCTCGACCCAGGAGCTCGGCTCCTCCTCCTGGATGTCCAGGACCCTGTCGATGGACTTCTGGGCCTGAGACAGGGCCTGCTTGGCGAAGCTGGACAACTGCGAGGCGTTGAACCAGCTCATGGCCCCTCCTCAGCGCCGGCTCAGCCGGCTTCCGCGGCCTCAGCGGTGGCCAGGGCCCACCGCCTCCCGCGGCCGCTCGCAGCCTCCCGCACAGCTGAGCCCGGCGCCGGCGCGCATGCGCCGCCCTTCCACGTACACAACCCCCAGATCCGGGAGCCGAGTTCCGCCCAGGACAGAGGCGGTGGCGTGACGCCACATCCGGGAATGGAAGTGGAGGGGAACACCTTAGCGACGGTTTCTGAGGGCGGACTTTCCAGGTTTGTGCTCGCTCTCTGGGCACCGACGCTGTCTGCGCCGACAGCGGTTCGGCCTCACATTTCTCTTGGCACTCGAAAAATATTTTATGCCCTACTTTATGGGCACTGCCTCCAAATCCTGAACATTTACGAACGAGACAACCTTCCTCGAAACCGAGTTCTGTAATCTGAATGACGTTCTTCGGCACACTCCTCTTGTCAAAGGGTGTGCCTTTTACGAACTTCCCGTCACGAGGTGACGCCAGAAAGTATAAATGCCCAATTAAAAGGTCTCAGTGTCTTTGCCCTCTAAGCACGACGTACCAAGGCCTTGCCAGTCATGAACCAGAAGTAGGTGCCCTCATCAGGACAAGAGCTGTGTTGATCTTGGACCTCCCACTCTTTGGAACTGTAATCACTAAGTTTCTGTTGTCTGTGAACCAGTCACTTAATGGCAATTTGTAATAGCGGTTTGGTGGGGCTAAGGCACTTGGGAAGCAATAAATTATAACCCATCAGTATATACTGTGCGCACTGCTAAGAAAAAGATATAGCCTGGATGCACTTTTTCCACGCTTAGTCATGAAATTTAAAGTCAATGGCCTTCCTTGTCCAGTTAGCAGTTGTTTGGTCTAATAGTGCTAAAGAAAAAAATCTACCAGCATTTAAAAGCTAAATTTCATACAGACATCCAGAGTTTCAGCCCCTTGTGAAAATCCTTCACAAAGAACTAGAGGCAAGTAAGGAATGCTAATGGTAGGAATAGGAGAAACAAGTCTTTCTCAGGAAGAGCACACCAATTGGTTATCTAATACCAAATGGTCAGCCCAGAAAACATACACAAGCAACATCAACATGAGTGATCAGGGTGTATTTATGTATCTAAAAATACATATGTATACACATATGCAACAAATAATGAAAAAGGGGGACACTAATTTGAAAGAGTAAGGAAGGGTATATGAGAGGGTTTGGGGTAGGAAAGGGAAGGGAGAAATGATGTAATTATAATTCTCCAAAACATTCCCTAAACTATCATAGCAACCACCAATGGAACAGCTTAACATTACACAAACATTTCCCTGGTTTGGAGCCTGAAGTCTGAAATGGTTCAACAGGGCTGTCTTCACTCCCTCTGAAAGCTTCAGGTAGAATGCACCCTGCTTTGATGAGTGAATCTCCTAGCATCACATCTCTGCAGGCAACCCTTTTCCTTGGTTGTAGATACTTTACTCTTATTTTTTGATCTCCCTCCGTCTCTCTCATCTCTTCTACTAAGGATGCCTACCATATCAGATTAATGCCCCTATATCTGAGAATGATCACACCCTATTTAATTAATCTGAAATGACCCTATTCTTTAAAAAAAATAACATTTTTAAGGGCTCAAAGGCCTTATTCTGGTTCAGGCTGGCAGTCTTAGTATGTCATGCATTAGAGGGCAAAGGCACTCTGAGACCTCTTACTAGGGCACTAATTCTTTGTTCAAGGATGTCACCTCATGACAAAGAATGAATAAATGAACATGGTAAAGAGCTAGAATGGTCACTCCTTTTGATAATTATTTTTAAACACTACAATTTTCCATATATCCGAAAACTCATTCTAAGAACTCTGTTTAACACAATTACCAGCCTGCCTCCATACCTGAATACTTGCCTTACACTGCAAGGAACTATGCTATAAAGCTACTTTTTCTTTAAGAACAAAACTAAAACAAAAACATATCTTTGGCAGCAATTTTAATATTTTTATCCTATTCCATTACACTTTTGACTGTGTCAGAAGCCCTGGGTGGCAGGCTAGTGGCTAGAGAGCTCTTATTGAAATCCAGGTCCTTGCTTGTGCTAGACCTGCACATCTGAAAGGCAACCTGCTCAGTCCCTGAAGGAAAGGGTGTTGACACAGAAAAACTCTACAGTGAAGATGATGGAAAACCAGGAAAGACACACAGAAGACAATGCTAAGTCTGAGGATAAAGGAGAAAAGTCAATGTCAGAGGGAAACTGGCCCTTGTGGAATAGCTGGAAGATGAAGTACAAACAAAAGATAAGGAGTTCAGAGAGGAGGGAAATCACGAGATGACAGCACATCACAATCCCAGCAAGCAAGCTGAAAGTGACTTATGGTAATGTCATAGCTGAGGAATATTTGGGGGGAAGGAGGTGGTTTTCATTGGATGAAAAGAAGTATATAGGATGTGTTGAAGAGGCAAGTATGGTAGCTGAAGAGGTTGAAAGAGGTACCAAAAGGGGCTTATATCCTGTTCTTTCCATGATTTCGTCCTTGGATTCTGACTTCTCTGATGAAGAGTACTGCAGGCCTTGCTTGCTTTGGTAGATTTTTGCAGGCCCTGTGTTTTAACCTTTTGTTGTTTAGTACCACTGCCTTACCAGAAGCCTCTGATCCAAACAGCATTTGTGGAGCACAGGATTTTGACTCATGTGCATATTCATTATAAAACATAAAAACATTTGCAGATCCAAAGAAAAAAGTGTGTTAGCATGTACTAATATTTCAGTTAATTACACAAGATTGTACTGAACAACACAATTCTTTCCAAAGACAACTATGTAAGGAGAATTGAGGCCTATCAGAATTCCTATCCCAATATTTCTAAATGCACAGCACTGGGCAAGTGACATAAACCACCTAAAGTTATTTTCTAAGTTCTATGATAAAAATATTGTTGCCTTTTAATAAAAATTATTACAGCATCTTTATGAAAGATGTACTCAGGGTTTGGAATATTCATCTTTTAAAAGGCTTAGCTGTTGGGAGGCAGAGGCAGGTAGATATCTCTGAGTTCAAAGCCAGCCTGATCTATACAGTAAATTCAACATCAGTTAGAGCTACACAGTAAGACCTGGTTCCAGTACACAAGGGGGCAGTGGGAGGAGGGACACAAGTTCAAAGCCTGTTTAGATTACACAATGAAACCTTATCTTACCAAAACAAAAAACAAAACAAAACAAAAAAAGACTTACTGGGGGATACAGTTTAGTGATGGAACATTGGCCTAGCAATGTACACGGTCCTAATTCTGATCCCAGAAACAACCACAAAGCAAAACTGTGCTGACTCTGTAAGTTTTGGATAAAACATATAAGTGTACCATGTGGTTTATTTATTTGGTTTTTTGGGACAGGGTTTCTCTGTGTAATAGCTCTGACTGTCCTGGAACTATCTTTGTGGACTAGGTCTGCCTCTGTCTCCTGAGTGCTGGTAATAAGGACTGAGCCACTATTGTTCAATGATCCTACTTTTATTTTTACGCATATAATGCTTTTTAAAAAACATTTTATTATTTATTTTATTTTATGTGCATATTTGTCTGTGTGAGGGTGTCAGATCCCCTAGAACTGGAGATACAGATGTTGTGAGCTGCCATATGGGTAGCGGGAATTGAACCTGGGTCCTCTGGAAGAGCAGCCAGTGCTCTTAACTACTGAGAGCCATCTCTCTAGTTCTCCATATGGTTTTATAATAAAACTAAATTTGTCAACATGGAGCTAGAAAGAACAGTAAATGGGGTATAGCTCAGTGATAGAGCACTTGACAAACGTGGGAGGTGTTATAATTTAGAAAAAAGCAGCACAAGAGAGAAAGATGACATGCAACAGAGTTCACGTAGAGGGATTTTTATTAAGGAAAAGGGAACGTAAAAAGAGGGAAGGGGAAGGGAGAGACCAACCTCTGGGGACAGGATCAGCAAAAGAGAAGAGAGGCACAGACAAAGAAGAGGAGGGGAGGAGAGAGAAGGGGAGGGGGAAGGAGAAAAAGGAGGAGAAAGAGAAGAGGGAGAGGGTGGGGGGAGGTGGGCAGGGCCATTTAAAAAGGGAATACAGTTGCACACAGTGAACCTGCAACAGGAGGTGCTTTAGTGGCTATATATGAGGTCATAGCCTATCAGAATCCCAGGGGCAGGCAAGAACAGATGCCTGAATACTAACAGGAGGTCCTAGGTTCTATCCCTGCATCATACCCACACCAGAAAGACAGACTGACTTTATCCACTAACATTCCACAAATCTTACAAATAAAAAAATGCAATGAAACAACTAAACAAATACCGTAAACTAAATAAAAAAACAAAGAATGAAAAAACAGGTACTATTTGTTCCCACATTAAAATATTACAACAGCAGTTTTGTTTTTTTTTTTTTAAGTATTTGCGCTCCACTTTGATTTTAGTATTTTTGAAGAAAACAGGCATTTATTATAAAAATTTAGTCATCCCATTTACCAGTAAAATTTTAACTCAGGTGCAACAAAAATTTGGTAATAACTTAAATATTTAAAAATTATTCAACACCACTATGGAATTATTTATTATTAATATACTTTAAAATTCCAATAAAAAAGTAGACAATGTATGGTTTTATTAATAAATAGTGCAAAAGCATCAGTGATAACTGTTTAAACATTAATTTTCTTTGAACAGCCATTGTCTTGGTTTAAGTTTGTGCATAGTGGTCTCTATGGCATTGCAAATAAACACATGAAAATACTTCATATTTTCATGCACAGGTATTAGTCTGTAATACTGTTTACAAATTATTATGGATAAGTTAAACTCTACAATAATACACATTTGGATAGCCACAATTATATGAGTAGTAATGAAGAAACAGCCTATGTCCGATATACTCTACATGTCAGGTTTACTATTTAATGTTCTTATAACATAATTCCTCATTTCCATGCATGTGGACTCTCAAATGAGAGCTGAGGAATACGTCCTTTGACCATAATAACAAACTCACACAAAAGACAGTGTTTGTCCCGCTTTAAAGAAGCAATACATTTGTTCATAATCTTTCTCTCCAAGCATCATTTTCCGTATGACTAATGAAAATGCTTACTAGCCCAACCCCAAAGTTCAATCTTCAAGAGAAACTTATAAAGTTAAAAAAGACTCATTCATTATATATATATATATAAAAGTCAAATTCTAGCAACACTAATGCTAAAAATGACATCAATTAAATTTCCTTTCCTGGATGTCCCCTCTACCTCATCTTCCCCACTCTTCAATTACATTTCTTAGCATTCATAAAGTGTATTATTTCTATGAATTTTCTATTATTTATAGATTTATTTTCCTTAAGTAAAATGAAGTTTGAATAGTACAGTCTGTGGTGTGGTAACATCAGCAACAGCCAGTTCTTGTCCATCAACGAGTCCCAATTCTAAAATAGAAAAGAGTGTCATTAGCCCAAACAAAAATAAATACCTCAACAAAAAGAATATATTCATACACACAAATTATAATAGTTGTATAGTTCAGATATCTCAAAATCCAATTCTTTTTTAAAAGATAAAATTTGATTTCTTGGAGTTTTATATTTTTTTCTATTAAAATAAAGAACCATCAATTCTATTATTTTTATAGATATAAGTAATTATGATTTAGTCATATTTAATTAAGTGCAAATCTAATTTCAAAGTCAATCTGGCTACAAACAAGTTCAACACCAGCAAAAGCAAGGCATCCTATCTCCAAACACCAAGGGCTTAGGAGACAGCAATAATGAGGAACCTTCCTAGAAAGTCAAGTGTTACTGATTGTGAACCCTGGTACTGGGGAGAGACAGACAGACAGACACACACACAGAGAGAGAAAGAAAGAGAGAGAGAGTGCACAGACATTTACTACTACTAAAAAAGGAAACTATTAATATATATACATTTGCTTAAAATACCTTTTAACGTCTTGGAAAGATTGGGCCTTGTTCGTTCTTCAATAGATGTTACTGACTGGAAAACAATATTTTAATGTATAGCACATTAATAAAAAAATACAATTTCCTTTAAAAATGTAAAACTGAAGACTACTCACCTGTAAGTAAAGCGTCCTGTTCTTCCCCTCTAATGTGGCTGTGATAGCTGGAGACTTCATTTGCCTAAATAAAGTAGCAAACATCATTTTATTGAAAGAAATAATTCTTGCTCATTTTAAAGTTTAAATGATTTTTAGAATAACAAAAACTCTGAACACTTACAGAGAAGCACTATTGGTCAGATAGTCTAAAACCTCTTGTAGTTTAGCTGACGGGGAAAACTGAATGTTTTGCGGAAGCTGGCTACATGCAGGACAATTTTCCTACAGACATAAAAGAATAGAGGCACACAAACTAATGTCAGTCTTTTTCTAAGCAAAGATATAGAAATCAAATTGTTTAACAATCATGCATATTGGAATATTTTCTGCTTTAAAGTCTGTTTTTGTAATAGAGAATTCCCTCTAAATTATTTTTGCTTTATTTATTTAAGCTAACCAACAAAAAATATCTATGATTAGCTTTAGTAGCTCAGAACATGAATATTTACCTTCAAATTCCTAGCTAATAATATATAAAAGCAAGGGCTGAATAGTGAAAACATTTCCATTAGTTTAACATTACTAACCTTTCTCTCTGCTTCAAATGTGTATGTGTACAGTCCATCTACATCATTGAATACCAAGTAATTATTAAGGGGAATATATGCACTGTAATGAAAAAAATGTTGATGTTTATCTAATTGAGCAAGGTTATAATGTGGAGCTATATTCGAGTTAAAAATAAAACTCATTACCTTGTGGCTATCTTAAAAACCTCAGTGGCACACACAGCTAGAGAGAAAATAAAGACATTTTAACTCGGCAAAAATTAAATACTTTGAAAGTGAGTGATAAATCAGATAAATTTTTATGGAGAAAATAGATTTTAAAATATATAATTTTAAAAAACACAGGAAAGAACAAGTTTTATATTTATTTTACATAATCCAGCAATACACCTTTTCCTTCATCTTCATTAGATGAATGAAAAGCTAGGCCTATGAGTAAAAAGACATGCTAAGATGTCCCTTTACTGTGAGCACTTTGTCTAAGAGAGATAAAATGTATCGTAAGACATGATATGGGGAGGTGGTAGTGCTGGAAGGAGTGGAGGTAAGGTAAACTGGTCAGGATGTAACATGTTTAAAACAAACAGACATAATGATACAAGATATACAGAGGATACAGTAACATAGTTGGTTTGGGTAACACACCCAAGAAGATATCAAATTCCTAGAACACAAGTAACTACTAAAATGTCATTTTAGATATTAAGTCAAATATCAAAGCAAAAAGTAAAATTGAAAAAATCTTTTTTGCTTTACCTGCGATGACTGCATTTGTAGAAGCTACTGCAGGAATAATTCGTTTTACTACCCCTGGAAAAAAATCGCGAAATAAAAAAATGGTCATTTCTTTTCTTTTTGTTTCTTTCAAGATTTATTTTTAATTATGTGTGGGGGCATGAGTACCTGTGTCTGCACGTATGTACATACAAACATGCATATGTAGGTATGTTAACATGTGAGTGTAGGGGTCCTTAGAGTCCAAAAGAGTCTATCTGATCCCCTGAAGTAAGAGTTAGAAGCAGTTGTGGATAACAAGCACTCTTGATAGCTAAGTCATCTCTCCAACTCTGTTTAAATAGTCACCTTAAGTTAAAGTAATAGAATTAAATCATTTAAAGCCTGATTGTTAAATTCCATTTTCTGAAACTTGATTTTTCAGGCTTTCAAATCAAGAAATGAAATTGGGCACAGCCAGGCTCAGTGACACGTGCCTATTCCCAGCACTTGGGAAGCTGGAACAGAAGAACCATGAGTTTGAGGCCAGTCTGTGCTACACAGAAAAATGCTATCTCAAAACAAACAAATGAACTCCCCCCCCAAAAAAAACCCTAAAATCCGAAAAAGCTTAAACATGAACGATCTTCTTTCACATTCCCAATATTCTATAGTGTGTTGGAAATATTAAGTAATAGTATTGAAACAGTCTTTGTAGTTTTACATGATGAAAAAGCAGTAACACAACAATAGTGTTTCCTTATACTCTAGGGACAGTGTGAAAGTGTGAACAGTAAATATTATTTAATGTTGCTGACATGGTGATGCTAGTCACACCATCCTTGTTCTAAAAAGAAGGAAAGCAAGGCTGGAAAATTAAATGTCACATCCACACTATCCCTAATATACATGTAGGAATGGGTTGGGCCCACACATGCCCATCCCACATTAGTCTTTTACACTGATACACTGTACTAGATTCTGAAATGCTTGAGTAAGTGTAAAGAAAAAGTTGCCTAATTATTTTTGATATAGTTAGCTAGTTCAAGTCATTCTATTCACAAAATAGCACAATTTTTAAAAAACCAACTTTTAAAAAGTATCTTTCTTTTACACTACAGTCCCAACCACACGAAATACAACACACAGTTCTCATTTTGACTATGATTTGCACTTCCATAGTCATGTAAGTAATGAACAAACAAACCGTCTCCTATAGTACAAAGACTGTCTTCTAACTGCACTTGAATTGATTGCTCTAGAAGAAACCACATGATCCTGAAGGGTGAAGAAGCACTGCAAGATGTGTCCCTAGCACTTCAGCAGGAGGAGCACAAAGCAGGCTGGTGGAGGGGAAGGTGAGAAAACAGGCAGCAGGCATGAACTGAACTTTCAAGTGACAATACTAGAATATGAGTAAATAAAAGGAAATAATCACAGAAGAGAAATGAAAAACTTGCAAAAAGAACACAAAGCACTGTAAATGGGGCACTTTCTGGAGAATTCAGTAAAACTCCAGAAGGGATGAACTAAAATGGGACTGGAACACTAGCCACCAAGGCTGAGCAGGAAGACTGTTCATTGTGAGTCCATGTTAGAGGAGACACATTCAGGGACTGTGACTGATTCGGCACTCAGGAAATGGGAGGACAGAACACCCAGGCTTCTGTAAAGCATCTGGAAAAATCTTTCATAGCTTCCTTGTAAAGATAGGGAAGAAGTCTGAGAGACCCAAAAAGACTTGATAATTGATTGAGACAAATCTAAAAGGCTGCTAAGGCCCTGGGTTGATCTCCAGGACCAATAAAAAAAATTCAATAAACAACCCTAGAATTCTAGAATTCTGTGAGAGAGGAGGGATGAGGAGGAAGAAAAGGGGAAGAAAAGGCCTAGCAACTGCATTGGTGAAAAGATATGCAGATTTTAATGAATAACAACATCAAAGAATGTACATCAATACAAACAACAAATGATAGCAAAACATCGGCTCTCCTTTAGGACTGTACCCATCTTCAGAGATAAGGCTAATCCTAAAATGCTGCACTCAAGCCTAGAAGATCCAAGGATGAATAATTGGATGCTGGTCAGGGAAGAACACCAAAACTTGAATCCTGTGACACTGAGGAAACAGGAAGACTTACAAGTGGTAAAAATTACAAATGTGGAGAAAATGCAATTGCTGTGCTCAACAGTTAGAAACTACAAGTAGAAGGGGAATTAGTGACTGGAGAGATGGCTCATAGTTAAGAGCATTTACTGCTCTTCCAGAAGACCCCATTTCAGTTCTCGGTACCCACATGCAGCCCACATCTTTCTGTAACTTCATCCAGGGGATCTGATGTCTTCTTCTGTCCTCTGCAGGCACCAAGCATGCATAAAATGCATATACATACAAGTAGGCAAAACACTCTTAACATAAAAATTTAAAAATCAAATAAGAAGCAACTAGATTGTGTAAGAAACTGGACAAAACTCAAACCAAACAAGACATAGATTCCTGCTTAACATATAGAGTCTTTTGACTGCTCCCAGGAGGGAATGAATTCCCCTTTAGTGAAAGATGAAGTAAACAGACTTTGAAGACAAGGTCTCTTTCAATTGTGTGTAAGTACCAGTCAGTGATACCATTCAATCCCCACTAGCTGAGTAGTACACATTCTGCTGAACTCAGTTCCCTCCTATCTTGGGTAACTGGGAAACTATCACTCCCATAGTTCCTTAATGAACTTCAAATGGATGGCAATCTCTAAATACTCTCTAGTCAAGCATCCTCCCCACAGAGCATCCCCACCAATCCCACAATCATGATGGTTCACTAACTCACCTTGAGTGAGTCTATAGGTAACACCTCTAATATTATACTGTGATGCTCTCTCTACAGACTTTTGGAAAATCCACTGAATATGTTCAGGGTCATCTCCATCTAATGGAACCCCATCTGTTTTGGGGGAGACAGACATATATAACCATAAGGCAATTTTTATATGAATGTCAAAATGAATAATATATTACTTTCTAAAGTCTAGATTGTTAAAGTACCTCCAAAAGGCTGCTCTTTAGGCCACTGCAACATCCTTACATACTCGATACAGTGTTCTGGGAGCCTGGGCATAGATGCAATGGTGCACATGGGGAAATTGACCTAAAACACAATTTGTCTTTCTTAGTAAAATTTAAATAATGAGTTAATTTAAAATGCAATGTCCAGGTCTGCTTTAGTTCATAACATTCATTTCAACTCTTATATAACAAAAACACTATATTCAAACTGCTATACTAATAAGAAAGAATCAGCACCTTTAGGTTGAGCTGCCTATAAAGAAAAACACATTAGTTCTACATTTTTGGAGCATATTCACCCAAGTTCTGTTGGCAATGAGAAGAAAAATATTAAATAAATTCTGAAATGTGAACGATTTTGTTTTACCTGTGTTTAATGTGAAGGTATAATACATATCAACACAAAAGCACAATCAGAATTAAATCAATTATAAGTTAATACTCATGGGGTTGCTACCATTTATAAATCAAAATTGTAACTATTCTTTAAAATGAGTATGTAGATTAAAGAAACCATCTTTAAAAAGATCATTCTTAATCCCATTTTTCAATTTTTATTACATTTATTTTGCATGTATGTTGTAGGAGCACATGCTACAATATACATGTGATGGTCAGAAGGAAACTTACGACTCTCCCCTTCCACCATGGGGGTCCTAGGGCTGAACTCAGTACCTTTATCTGCTGAGCCATCTCACCAGTCCTTTTCCTAGTACTTTTGTTCTCTAAAATAATTACAGTAGACCTTCCTTATTCAAGAAAGGTATGTCCTAAGACCCCAACAAATGTCTGACCCCTATGGACACACACTATATCTTAAGATAAAGTTTAGCATATAAATTAGGCACAATAAGAGATTAAAATAACATTAATAAAAAAGAATTCAGGGACTAGAGAAAGAATGTTAACCACTCTTGCAGAGGAGCCAAGTTAGGTTCCTAGCACCCACATCAGGTGACTCACAACCTCCTGAACCTCCAGCTCCAGAGGATCTAATGCTTCCAGCTTCTTAGAGCACCTGCACCCATGTGTACACATGCATTCACGGAAATATTAAAATAAAATCTAAAAGGAAGAACAACTCAAGTATATTGTAACAGAACAAGATGATTCAAAATGTCACATTACCCAGAAATGGATGCAACTTAAAAAGTTGAGGGGGGCAATTTTAATATAATAAATCACTTATTTCTGGAATTTTGTTTTAATATTCCCAGCCTATAGGCAGTTAGAACCATGGATAATAAAACTACAGATTAAGTGCAGGTGTACGGGGAAAACAGACAGAATAGAATTTATCCCAAATAACTTCGGAATTTCTCTTAAATAAAACATTAAGGGACTAGAAAGACAGTTAAGAGTGTATAGTCCTCTTTCTGAAGACCTGAGTTTGGTTCCCAGTGCCCACATTAGGCAGCTCATACCAACCTACCAGCTACAGAGGGATCTGTCACCTCTGACCTCCAGGGAACACTGCATTCACATACCTACATACTCACACATATACACACACATAATCAAAACAAAATAAAAAACCCTGCCAAGTATGAAACCATAAAAACAAGACCATCTTGATATATAGTGTCTTCTCTCACAGTAGACTGTCATACTTTATTCTTCTTAGTAAAATTTGTTTAAATTTTGCTTTTGTTTTGATGCTGACGTGCACAAGTTTAAGCCCATGCCCTCATTATGGCAAATACTAACCTATACCCCTAGGCCTTAGCATATCTTTAAAGATATGTTTATCCCCAATACAAACACCAGACACTGACTAAATGTAATAACCAGCACTAATTACAGCCCAAGATACTAAGAAAGAAATGCAGGTGCTTTTCTGCTGACCTGCGGTGGATAAAGTTCCAGGGTGCACTCAACACAAGCAGTCATTCCAGGCAAAATCACCCGGGCATTTCCTTTAAAGCCTTCGGTCCCTCCATCTATCAAAGGGACAATGGAGCTTGGATCCAACACACCATCTTCGTAATTTAGAAGAGATATCTAGGAAAATGTTTTAAAGGGTTTAAAGAAGGGTACAGGAGATGGGGGTAAAAGCAGCAGCATGCTTCCAACAAATTCTAGGAATCAGTATGGGACTCAGCAACATATCAGAATGAAGAAATTATTCTTAACGATAAACATTTCTCACTGAAAATCATTAACAGGCAATAACAGTGGTATATAGCTACTTAATTTAAAATTAAACAAATTCTTATTTTACAAATATATGACAATTTTGCTTTGGGCTATGTCAAAAGCAACAACAAAGATCTTTAGAAAACACCAGCAATGAAGTGTTTACCAGCATTCCATTGATCCATCTTCTGGCTATGATAGAGTCCAGGCCACACACAATAATATGAAATTCTATGAGGAAAAAAAAATCCATGTTTAATTTTTGATACAGTCTCACTATGTAGTCCTAGGCTGGTCTCACATCCTCTTGCCTCAGCCTCCCTACTGCTGGCCCCAACACATCCACTAAGTCTAGTGCTTACAAATGTACTACTGTAACAGTGGTTTGACACCAGCTCATGGACTATCTGATTGATCTCCGGATGACAACAGAACTCTCTGCCTTCCATCCAACTTTGCTATGTCTCCAAAACTGCTTTGAACACAGTTTACCAATTTAAAGAAAAGCAGTTATGCAAAGTAATTCACTATGTAAGAAAAAAACAAAACTAATTTTATTAGAATCTGACCACCCTCCTAATCTTTCAGTAATTCTTATTCAAGTAAACAGCTAGTGGTATCTACTAAGAATCAGGACAGTGGTATTTCAGTTAGTCAACAAGCTTACTCAAAATACCAGAGAGAAACCAACTATGAAAGGACACTCCAGCAACCAGAATGGGGGGAAAAAACAACAAACTATAAGAATTAACAAGAATTTCATTTCAAGTAGACAACTTACGTCGGTAGAAAGTATCATTAAAATCTTGAATCTTGTTGAAATGTCTGAATCCACGTAAAGGAACTTAAGATGCCAAGTTTCAAATTTCTGAAGTGATGTTAACAATGCCATAAAAAACAGTGTTTATTTAAAACAATAGGTAATCAATGTAGAATTCAAGAAATCTGACAATATGAACATAACCCTACTTTCCGACAAAAATATTTTAAATTATTATCTTATGCATGTATTTGTATGCCACAGTGCACAAACTGAGGCAGGTCTGACTGTCCCTCCTGTCTGTCTGTCTCTCTTGTCTGTCTCTCTGTCTCTCTCTTTCTCTCACACACTCACACACAAAAAAAATGTTTTTATGAACTTGTTTCGTTTTGCTTTACTTTGGCATTTTTTTCATTATTGTTCTTTTACTTATTTATTTATATTTTAGTGGGGGTTAGGTGTTTGTTTCCTGGGGTTTGGGGTCTTTTTTTTAAGAGAGAAAAAGAAGACAAAGTTGAGTGGATAGGGGGTGGGAAGCACTTGGGAGAGGGGAAAAAACATGATGAAAATATAGTGTGAAAAAAATTCTTTTCAATAAAAAACAGACTATCAAAAATGTCAAACTATTGGAGCCTTATATAAAAACAATACAGAGAATTCCGATAGCTTTTTTAGTTGCTAGTACAGATGGGTTTGTTGGGTTTTAAGAGGTCTGGGGGCCTTGGAGTAAAGTATGCATATTTTCTGCCCCTCGTAAAATTCAGCTGGAGGTCTTTTTTTCACCCAATCAGCAACTACTGGTCACCATCCTGTATTTGCAGGCTACTCATGAATCCTGTTCTATTACATGTGAGAATGAGTCAGTCATTTGTACCTAACATTTTAAAAGCATAAGAACTGCACACCTTCAATCTCAGGACTTAGGAGACAGGCCAGCCTGGTGCACACAGGAAATTCCAGGACAGCCAAGGCTACATAAAAAGACCGTCTCAAAAATTAAAAAAAAAAAAAGACAAGACTGTACAAAACATGTTTAATTTTTCTAATAAAGGAACTTCTAATACAAATGATACTGCTCTATACAATGTCCATGTTTTTAAAAGAAATACGAAAGAGGTACAGCTTCTCTGTATGGCCTTTACAGCTTCTGTGAAAATGTTATTCTGAAGTAAATCTGTTTAAAAATGGAAATAAAGGCTTCTTTGTAAGGAAACAAAATTACAAGGGAGAATCTTTACGCTCTATCTAGCCCACTGTTGAGACCTGGAAAGTGTGTTTTACAGACACCCATCAGGACAGACTATCTTGGGCTGCACCCTGGTTTCCCAGTTGCCACTCCTCCACTGCTTCGTTTCTTTTTCAACCTAGTTTCCAGTGAGCCTTAAGTCCCTGCTTGCCCACCATTTAAATGAAATACAGTTCTGAATGAGTGAGGGCTAGAAATGAGTGGGGTTTTTTGTTTTTTTTTAATGCATGTATTTCTAAGTATAAAAGTCTAGAGAAGAACTCTCTCTGTTGAAAGGATACGGGACCACATTGCAGTTAGGAACTCGGTCATTTAGGAATTCTGCAGCAACTTCAGCCTTGGGTCTTCCAACATCTTTAGGCCTATAGAAAACATTAAATTGTTATCCACAGCCAAGCAGTGGAGGCTCACGCCTTTAAACCCAATAATCAGGAGGCAGAGGGAGGGGGATCTCTTTGACTACAAGGTCAGCCTTGTCTACAGAGGGAGTTCCAGGACAGTCAGGACTACACAGAGAAACCCTGTCTCAATTAAAAAAAAAAGTCATCTAGCTTATCATCCATAATATGAATTTAGATGGTCTACATAATTAGCTTCCAAACATAAAAATAAACAACTTATTAACATACTTAGAAAAATATTTCAACTACATATCTTCATTTTTTTAAATTATATGTATTGACATCTGCATGTGAGTATGTACATGTGAGTGCAGATGTCTGTGGAGGCTAGAGTCGTCACAGACTCCCTGGAGCTGGAATTATAGGCAGATGTGAACTACCTGGTATTGGTGCTGAGAACTGAACCAAAGTCGTCTGCAGGGACAACATGTGCTCGTAAATGATAAGCTAACTCTCCATCAATCCCTAAGTATTTTTATAAATTAAATACATAGTTATTAAACTCTTGCTGATAGTCCAAATATGACAAGTCTAATTGTATTTCTTAACTGAAAATATAAACTATTGAAGAGTAGGGTTCATTCCTCCAGGTAAAGTATAACAGCATGTTTAGTGGCCACTTTCAACCATGACAATTCCTAATATAAAAATATCCTAGACCCAGAGCCTTCCAAGTATACTGCCTGAATCCTAGAATCTCAATGGTTTGGTTTTCTGGGACAGAAATCTCACTATAACTTGGGCTAGCAAACTCTAAGAAATCCTCTTGCTCTGGCCTCCCAAATGCTGGGATTACAATTGGAAGTCACCATGCCTGCTTCACTGTGTTTATATGCTGGTCTTACTAAAATATACACAAAGAGATTCACTCTATGAAAGGAAGAACCCCTAGGTATCACCTTCATCCTGTGTGTGCTACTTAAGTAGGAATCAGGGGTCCCTAAAGCATGGTGGGGTTTGTTATTTCTTGTTTGTTTTGAAACGGATATTACTATGTAGCCCAAGCTGGCCCAGATCCTCCTGTCTCAGCTTCCTGAGTGTTAGAATTATAGGTATGCACCACTAGGCCCATCTTCTTTAACCTTGTTTTAAAAGAAACAATAAATTTCAAAGATATTATCAACATTTTTAAGGAACTAGTCTGGAAGCATCACTTTTTGACAATAACTAGATATTAAGTACAAAGGGACAAACATGAATATTTTCTCTTTGCTATTTCCTCATAGTTCTCATGGAAATGAGTTACCCTTCATATATAAGAGTAAGTGCTTAGACCTTCCTATAACACATCTGTATTCCTAGACATTGAACCCTTACTCATTTCCTTCATGCCCAGGAGTGTAAATATTTTTTAAAAGTAAAAATAACAAATCAAAATTTTATTTTATTTAAAATTAGAATTTTAAAGGAGACATTTAACTGGGTCAATTTTTCTCTTCTTCAGTAAAGAATTATTATTTTCTCTTTTGAAGTTGCCAAGAATTTTATTCTTGTCCTTACTTGTATGAAAAAGTACTAAAAATCAGAAATCTTGATTTGAGTACCACATTCAAGCACTCTGCAGACAGTTCTTCACATATGGAAGAGGAAAACAGTGGAGTGCCAAGATTCTTCTAAATGTATTTTTGTGCTTTTACAAGTTTCACACACAAAAAAACTCCAGCATGCTTTTAGTTTAGACTGTTACAAAAGTTACAGGATCAGGAACTAATCAACTGCTGCCAACTAAAACAGTGTCATAAATAGAATGGCAAGTCACCCTTCCTGGCACCATGCCCAAATTAGTTACCTCTGTAAGTATCACTATTACTGTAATCAGGGTAGTTACAAAGTAAAGGAGTGGCTTGTTATCAATAACCAATCAGCTTGGTTTATTTTATAGTAATATATTAAAAAGAATGGAAAAGGCACACAAAATGCATACATGTGCTTATAAAACAATCATCCTCCAAATACTCAGGATATAGTTTCGAATATTTACCTAAAATGTAAAAGTTTTGCAATGTACAAAAATTCAAATGTTTATCAGAACTTTTAAAATATCAAAACTTACCTAAATAAAAACTGCCTATTTAGATTGGAAACATCTATTGTATCCATGTCTATAACATGAATCTGTCTGAAACCAGACAGTGCCTGTGGAAAGAAAAACAATCTAATTAGGCAATCTTTTAAAACATAACAAAAAATGTATGTCCCAAATCCATACATTTACAGTAGTAAATTCTACATAATTGCATTCTTTGGCTTAAAATAAAGTCTGTACAATGCATAAAAATGCATGAATATTGTCAAAGGCCAAAAATGCACAAGCATTCAGGTTTAAAACATCTATAACCAAGAGAAAACTCACAAAGATAGCTTTCCACCTGCTGCCCTCTCTGCCTAGAACCTTTTCTTCCCAATGTTCTAGCACACTCCTCAGTCTTCACTCAAACTGCACCTTCTGAAAACCCTGCCTTTCACCACCAGGCTGCCTACTCACCCTTCCTTTCTCCATCCATTTACTACCATCTGACATTTCACATTCTCTCTCTCTTTCTCTCTCATTTTCTCCAATAAAAATATGACTCCCATAAATAATCACTTGTCTATGTCACTCCATTTGAGTCTTTATCACCTAAATGGTGCTTGCCATTTACAAGAAGAGGCTCAATAAGCATTTGGTTAATCAGTGATATTAATGTCATAGTCTCCCCTTTTCTCTTTTTAGAATGAGCCCTTAGGGGGGCTTACAGTCAATGAAAAGAGGCAAAAAAAAATCATCCATGTCTTCTATGCTTACATTTAAAACAAGCAAAATAACAAATTATAAAGTAAAGGCCTACATTCTGTGTATGAGTGCAAAAGATCAGAATATTGCAAATTAATAACAGAACTACTCCCTGATGTTGCTTGACGAATAATCCTCAGATCTAATCTTTAATGACAGTAATTTAAAAGTCAGTATACACTGCAACAGTAAGTCATGGTTTCAAAATGAAAAAAGCTATAAGCTTTAACGGACTTGTTCATGCCTAATGCCTAAACAAAAAACCACAGCCAGCTCCACAAACCCTTCCCTTCTATAAATTTTACATTTTCACACTGCTAGTTTAAGAGGGTGCTACCATTTTGGAAAACTACACTATTCAATACATACTGTTATTTATTTCAGTAAGCCTTATTTATCTCCCCAAACTTCAAATTCACTGCAGACAGAGATCACAGTGGCTTACAATCCCCACAGAACTAATACAGCACTAAACAGAGTGAGCTATTTCATTTTAAAACTTTGGTAGGAGCAATACTAGTGTTTCTTAGCAAATCAGTGTAGCTGTTTTAATATTTAAAATTAACTGTCAGGGCTGAAGACATGGCTTAGCAGTTAAGAGCACTTACTGCTCCTGCAGAGGACCAGGGTTTAGTGGATCACAAGTTTCTGTAACTCCAGTTTCAGTGTGATACCCTCTTCTGACCTCCCTGGGCAGCAGGTACCCATGGAGTTTACATACATATAGGCAAATCACTCATAAATGTAAATAATAAACCTTGGAAGTAAGTAAGTTTAATTCTTGGTGTCCTGTCTCTAGCTAGAAGCTGCTTAATCTTCTAGTTTTCCACCTTCTACACAGTAGAAGCCAGGCATACAGCTGCCCTACATTAATTCTCTCCTTCCTCAAGCTGTTACACTGACAGAAACTTCTACAAAGCTACTTCATGGTGATGAGAACTCTAAGAACGCAATTACATCACAACTATTTATTTCTAAACAGTACACAGAAATAGGCTCAGCTGTCCCAAATCTTTGCATTACTATCATATGGTCATCAAAATCAACCACCTTAGATCGTGCAATACAAGAACACTGTATTTGAAAGAATTGATGACCTGAATTAGATTTTAAGAACCTCACTACAATCCAGGAGAAAAAAATGAGAGAGTCTTTTAATTTTGCTGCACCTCAATGTGTCCTTTTGGATAAAATGATACAAAACACCACCTAACTGGGTTATTTGGAAAAGCAAAAGAAATAATAAATTATTTGAGATTACACATTAAAAGATGAACTACTCTGTTATTTACTTCAATGAAATAAAATTAGCACTAGACAAAAGGAAGCAACAACAAAAAAGAGCAGAGAAGAAACAAATGACTTTAAGCCTTTCAGAGTGCCAAAGTAACATTACGTATTTTTATTACTGTATAGAATCTGGCCTGCTAAACTTACCCAATAAACGTACAAGGAAAAAATTACCAATCATGATATGAAGGCATTCCTCATATGACAAAAAAGTAAAAGGACTTACTCATCTCTAAGAAAACAGTATGCTATATGTGATATATTACCAGGTTTTTCAGGAGCTCGCATCCTAAGCCACCAGCTCCAATGACTAGAACTTTACATGTATCTAACAAGAACTGGAGCGACTGCAAAGAAGGAAAAGCATATTAGAAGCTAGGCGGCACTACAGGAACCACGAACAATGCAACAAGCCACACAATAGGTGTTAATATAGGCATAAAACGGGCAATTATCTATAAGAAACACACCTGGCGTATTATCAATTACTTCAAATTATAAAAGAAATGTAATTACAAATTTTGAAAGCCTGATGATTTCATAGTTTCAATTTTAACACTTAAAGTTACTATATGAAATTAAAAGCCTACTTCTAACCAGAAAACGATACCTCTAGGGCTGCACAACTCAACAGATAAGAGCACTTGTTGCTCCTGCAGAGGATCCAGATTTGGAACCATGCATAACTCAAGCTCCAGAGGTATGGAGGCACTGCTACTGGCCTTTGTGAGCACTTGGCATACAGTGCACATACATACGTGAAGGCAAAACTACTCATATCATAAAATAAAAATAAATCTAAGAAAAATTTTAAAAACTACTCCTAGTTATTTTTATCTTTTTTCAAGGGTTGGTTTATCATTTCATAGGTAATGTAACAACCTTACTACAGTATTCTCTATTTTCCTTCTCCCATTCTTTATGGTTTTTTAATTTTTAAATTTTAGGGAAGACATCAATTACTTAACTGATTTTTCTCAAAACAAAAAAAAAAATGTAAATGTCAAAACCAGAAGTTAAAGGGACATCAGTGTTTGAAGATCTAAAAAAAAAAAAAAACGAGGTAAGAGTAGTTACATTTTCCTTTGAGGAATGAATGAAACTTATAAAAAGGTAGAAATTCAGGAAATTCCAAATCAGCAGAAATACAACTTAGAAACATTGCTTAACAGAAGTGACAATCTTAAGCTAGTGTACAGAAACACTTTCAAAGTACAAGAAAATACAATGAACTGTATTATCCAAAGAATACTAAGCATTCTGCTCACCATTAAAGGATGAAAGGGATCCATTTACACAAGCTACTGAGCCAAATTCAAGAGTTTACACAACTTTATGAGTAGATTTTCTATTTCAAAATCTCTTCATGGACACAAAAGACATAAAACACACTATAGAGAATAAGTGTTCTTCCTACTTTGTAGTAAGAAGCAAATTTTTATCTAATTAAATATCTGCTTTAAGCCAGACACAGTTCAAAATATATATTATACTGAAAGCACGTTTTTAACATTCAGTTAATTATAGTTATTGTTAAGATTTCCAGCCAAAATACCTAAGTAAGCATACCTTAGTATTATAAGAATTAATTTACCATAGTAGGGCTACAAAAGGGAAAATGTATCTTAGAAATCCTTTTAAACTAGAATTTTAAGAATATCAGAATATGAAATCATCAAGTTTTTCTACTCTTGAAAATTTTAAACTTACATGAAAAATGTAAAAATACATAACTAGTCATTTACATAAAATCAATCGTAAAGATTTAGTTCAATACTCACAATAACTTAATTTCACAAAACAGCTTTAGTGATTTGTATTCCAGCAAATTAAAAAGGAAGCATTTTATTATTTTTGAAATGTAAAACTATCAGAGCAGTTATTTAAAAATAAATGTTTCTCACTTCAGTGCTTGGTTCGAAATCAGGGTGTGTGAAGGGTCCAGATCGCTCGAGGAACTTCTTTACATGGTTCCAGCGACCTTCCCAGTCTCCAGTGTCCCCACACCCACCATCAACAGCCATTCTGCATAGAACACAGTAAATTCCGCTGCAAAGATCAGTATGAAAAATCCACGCCTACAACTATTAGGTCTCCCCAGATGTAAACGTAATCACATCAGACCTGCTCAAATAAAGAAAACTGAGTTGTGGTTATATTTTCCCAATTTTGGCTCTTCTGTTATGAGAAAGCACCTTTTACCTACTTGACTAAATAAGGCAGTCTCTCTTCCTAGCTTCCTCAGCACCAAAGATCAAAGTGAGAAAAGGACTTCCCTCTGTTTAGTATTTAGTCACTGTGAGTCCATAATCTGTTCCTTCAGTACACTTGGGTAGGAAGACAGCAGATGAAGAGGGTGCGGGGGACTTTGAGAACTATGGTGCTTCAAATCTAATACTATCTGTGGCTCCTCCCAAATTGGAAAGGTGCGATCTACAAAACATTTTGGATAAAAGCAACTCTCAACATTTCTTTTCCTTAGAGGTCCCAGGATTTTTTTCTTAAAGTCCTCTGTTAATACTGTCACTAAATACACAAAATGTTTAGGTTAAAATTATGCCACAGATAGTATTAATCAAGAAATCTGAGACTATGCAACAAAATAAAGTGGACTCCTCTTTAAAAAGCAAAAAGAAACCCAAAAAGAACCACACGCACTTTATAATTATAGATTCATGGTTGGTTGTGATAACTTTCCTGTAACTGTGCAATTTCTACCTTCAAATATATTAGTGATATCAAATTTTTACAAAAAAGAACAACACGTATTGCACCTGTGCTCCTGCAAAAGCCACCCAGGTTTCATTCCACAACCAACCACATCCTAACCTTGAGAAGATTACTCAACTGTCAGAAACCTCAACAGTAGATTGCAACTACTTCTGATGGTCATGAGATAAAGATACAATTACACAGAGGACTTAGGACTGCTCTTGGCATATAGCAAGCATCCAAACTTTGCCATTTCATGCAAAAAAAAGGGGGGGTAGGAAATTAGAAGGTGGGAAAGGAATGTGAACTTTTGCATTTGAAATTCAACCATGAGGGGAGCATGGGAAAGACCAAAGTACTACTGAGAAGTGACACAGAAATTATGAATTCACCACACCCACTACAGGAGTATTTTTTTCCCTGTCACGGAGGGAGGGGAACCATGTAGGATTGGTCATATGAAAAGAACTATAAATCTATGGCATCAAGAAAATAAGTAACTGATACAGGTTATGTGATAAATGAGGGAGCAAGTGCTGGGGTCGACATACCGTTTAAGACCCAATTGCTTTGCAAAACTGACACGTTTTAACACAATTCTTGACGAACAGTGTTCATAAAAAGTTTCTAACGTGTACTATTGTCTCGGTGTTTACTAAGGACCCAAAACAGGCCTCGTGTCCATTTAGATTTAAATTGGATTCACTTGCCACAAGGTCCCAGCTCTAACAATTTGGGTTGGAGGAAGAGGGGGCCACCGGGTGGCTTTTGCAGGAGCACAGCCGGGGAGCGACCGGTCGGTGGCCCGGGATGGGGACAGGGTCAGGGGTGAGGCCGCGCGGCCTGCTCCGGGTGCCCCCCTCCCCAGTCCCCGGGCCCGCTGCGGCTGGTCCCCTAGGCCTGGGGTTGAAGGGAGGCGGGGGTCTCCGGAGAGGACCCCGGCCTCCCGGCAGCACTAACTTCTCAGCCAGCAGCTCCTCTATTCTCCTTCTTTTCTTCTCCCTAAAAGAAAGAGAGAATAAAAGAAGGGTCAACATCAAGCTCCACAGAGGGCGCCGCAAGGGTACGGGGGACGGGGCGGGGGTTGGGAAGTCCCCGGGTGGCAGCGGTGACCACCCACTGCCGCGCTCTCTCACAACCCAGCCCAGCCCGGCGCTCCCGCAAAACCCCGATACTTACGGCTCCTCGCCATCCGCCATATTGTTCCCCGCCTCTTCCCAGAGGCCTTTGCGGAGGGTGGACCCGCCCGGGAGGGGCGGGACTGCAAGTAAATGGCAGGAGAGAGGGCGGAGCCAGAGCGGGAGGGAGAAGCTGCTGCTGAGGAAATGAGAGGGCGGGTCGGGGGCGTGGCTTCAAGGGCGGGGCGGGGCTGGCATTTGGGGGACGGGGATTTAAGGAGGGAGAGAAAGTCTTGCAGGTGCCGAGGGGCGGGATCCGTGCGTTGAAATGAGGCTAAGAGGAAGGGGAGCGAGGGGCGGGGCCAGTACAGGGGACTGGACTTCAGGGAAAGAAGGGAGGGCCAGGGCTGTCGGGGACACCAGCTGAACCAAGGGTAACCTTGGGTAAGGTGGCTACTAAGGCTCCCTTGGGCCTTTTAAGCATTTCACACTAATTAAAATCTTGATTAACTGTATCTACTTAAATAATGTTATGCCATCTATAATGTTGCCACGCCTCATGAACTTAGGTGCTATTTATTTATACACGTGTATGGTAACAAAAATTGCATAAAATGTTGATAAGTTCTATATAAAAGCTAAAAGAATCACCCTAATATGCCAGTGCTCTTCTCCGGGAAAAATAGTAAGAAGAATTTCCGTTTTCCATAATTCAGGAAGATTCAAAATCCTTGTCTTTATAGGCAGTTTAAAACATTAAATAGAAGTAGGGTGGAGAGTCTTATTTTCTTTGTGAAAATATATATTAATATTTTACTTTTGCATCATTCTGTCAAAAAACTATACGATTATTCATAAATATATCCATATATATACTAGATAGATAAGTGAATGATTGCTAGATGAGATAGATGATAGATATGAAAAACAGAGAAATTTATTGTATAATTCATTACCCAAAGATGGTAATAAATGCCAATGAAGTTTTGATTCTTTTTTTTCTTCTTAGAGAAAGCATTTTAATTACATATAAACAGTTTTAATTTATAATTTTTACTTAATAGAGCTTTTAATACTTTTTAACATAGAATGAATATTTTAGCTTTCAGAAAAAATAAATAAAACATTTTACAAAGGGAGGGATACTGACTGAAAAAACTGTGAAGTATTGACTTTTTCCTTCACAGTCACATACTGTCTGCAAGTGACAGGCACTAGACTAGACAAGAGAAGGAAAAATAATTATGTTCATATGTTTTAAATATATCTTTACGCAAATTTATTTCCTTTACTGAGGCGAGATAGAAATTTAAAATGGAGTCTGAGCTGAATTTAAACCCTGACTACCCAGCTACTAACTATGAGACCTTGGACATTTCCAGACCCCCATTTTTAAAGTAAGAATACAATATTTACCAATTAAGGTTGAAAATTAAGTGAAATCCTGGGTGATTCTCAAATATGGTCCTTGATCAGAATCACTTGAGTGTTAAAAATGCCAGTTTTTTGAGTTTTATAATAGGTGGTTTTGTGGATTGTTGTTTGGAAATCAATAAAGTGCCACAGATAAAGCTTTCAGGGTGCTCATTAAAGTGGGGCTGTTCCTCACTTGTGGCATCTCATCTATTCTCTGTCATATTCTTCATTGAACCTTAAAGAAAGCTTGTCTGTCATGATCCCCCGGCTATGTTCATCAACAGCATTCATTGAGCGAAAAAGTCAGTCAGAGCCAGGCAGCGAGTGTGAGAGGTGACACCAGGAGATACCCACCTCTTCGTAAGTCACATATCTCAAGATCAACTCAGACATTTTTCTTTTCTTGCTCAGACAATTCTACACATGGACCTCACTAAGATGAAATCATTTCTGGCCAAGAAGGTTTTCTGTGGGCGGACCTTTGATTCATGACAACAAATACTTTGGCCCCTCAGAGAATAAAAACTAACAGAGATTGACCATCTATGTCCCAGAGGAAGATAGCAAGCCTTAGAGATAAGACAGAAATTTCTAAGAAAGAAGTCTGGAGAAATAACAGTTAAGAGTTTTGCCGCTCTTCCAGGAGACGCGGGTTCAATTTCCAGTACCCACACAGTACTTCACAATAGCTCATAACTGTGGGCACCAGCACACAAGTGGTATAGATAAATGTACATGCAGACAAAACACCCAAAAGAGGCCTACAAAGGTCTTAGTCTTGCATCGCTGTGTCTTGAGTGACACCTTGACTCACCATGTTGACAGCTGACACCAGACATCCCATTATTATATCAGCTGATTAGAAATTGCCATCTAGCCAGGCAGCAGTGTGGCTCATGCCTTAAATCCCAGCACTGCAGAGGCAGGCAGATCTCTATGAGTTTGAGGCCATTCGAACTCACTTGTCTACAAAACGAGTTCCAAGATAGTCTGGGCTACACAGAGAAACCCTATCTCTAAACCCCCCCCCAAAAAAAATAAAAGAAAGAAAGAAAGAAAGAAAGAAAGAAACTGCCATCTCTATTTGCTCATGCTGACAGTAACAGTGGCATGTGAGCAACATCCTCAGTGGATTCATTTCATTTACGTTTATGACGGAGCACACCATAAACTATTAGACATTTGTTACAGTATATGGCCAGGCAGAAGAACACTCAGGGTGGTGCTTACTAAAGCTTAAGTCCCTGTGGAAAAGCCCCAAGAGACTTCCTTTAAAAAAAAATGTTTATTTATGTGTATGTACCCTGTGTGTAGGTATATGTATGTATTATATGTATGCTTACAGAGGCCAGAAATAAAGTAACAGATCCCCTGGAGCTGGAGCTGCACGCAATTGAAAGCCATTTCATGTGGGTCTTCAAGAAGAACAGCAAGCACTCTTTATATTTTTTAAGATTTATTTATTTATTTATGTATATGAGTGCTCTATCTGCATGTATGCCTTTGTGCCAAAAGAGGGCATCACATCCCTCTATAGATGGTTGTGAGATACCATGCAGGTGTTGGGAATTGAACCCAGGTCCTCTGGAAAAGCAACCAGTGCTCTTAATTGCTGAGCCATCTCTCCAGCCCCACAGCAAGCACTCTTAACCACTGAGCCGTCTCTCCATCATTTGTTGTAAGAGACTTCTAAGATGAATCTGCTTATTCCTACTCCCCCCACACCTAAAAACAGTGACAAAGAGCTGCTAGAAGTAGCTTTTAGACAGAGACTGGAGCAAAGTTGATTCAGTGTGTGGCCATTCTCATTTAAAATGGTTGAATGACATGGCCTATATAGAAATAGATATATAGTATAATTATATTATAAAATATAAATCACATATATATTTATAAATAAAAGCAAGTGACCAAACAAAACCTACCCATAATCCAACGAGAGACAGAAGCATACTCAGTATTTTCAGAGAGAAGGATGGGGACTGACTCATGCTATAAACAGAAAAAACAAACAAACAAAAAAAACTAGACTCTTTTGGATTCTATTTCTCTTTCATGTGTAGTAATGAGTGATGAACCTGGGGATTTGTGCATGCTAGAAAAACTACCATTGAGCTACATCCATACCTATTTTCTTTTTATTTTGAAAGAGAGTCTCACTAAATTATACAAACAGGATCCTAGCAATCCTCCTGTCTCCGTCTTCCAAGGAGATGAAGAAGGTGCCTTACACTACTGCCTTCAACTGTCTTTGGAGGCTTAAACAATAAAAATATAACCAACTAATGTTTATTGACTATGTATTGCCTGTGATAGAGTAGTGGTGATGTTACTGATCCACTTTTGACAGCCTTTGTTCACACACTACTGAGAAGCTGGAAGGCGAAAGCTCTTCCTTATAGTTCTCAATGCTCACAGATTTCCCTAACAGGTGCTGCACTGTCTTCCCTCCCCCGCCGCTGGGCTAAGATCATTCACTCAGTTTGCCCACACTGCTGCCTCTTCAGTTTCTTTGGCTCTGGGAATTCCTCCATGCCCTCTGACTTCCTGGAACTGAACAGAGGCTTGGCACATCCCCGTCTAGCACTCTCTGCTCACTGTCTGTTAGTTGAGTATTTCCTGCATTGCGGGTCCTCTGAAGGTAGAGAAGGGCAGGACCTTCCCGTTTGCCTCCCCGCAGTGCTGTCCTGGAGCCTGGAAGGGACTTAGAGTTTCTGTTGGCATGGCACTAAGCCAACGCACATTTTTCTCCCACCCTCTCTATTCAGACACAGCCACAGTGATCAATGGCAGCATGATGGAGAAAAGTCATTAGATGTTTACTATAAAAGTATAGAAAACAAGTTAAAACACTATAGACATCAACCAGGTAAATCATGAATTACACTCTTTTTTTTGTTTCTTTTTGTTGCAGTAGTGGGAACTGAACACGGAACCAATGTTATTCCATGCTAGGCAAGCGTTGATCACCGAACTATATATTTCTAGCCCTCTTCTTGCTTTTTATGTTGAGATAGAGTCTCATCCAGCCTTGATATGAGGGTTTGTGCCCAGTCCTATTGCATGTTGTTATACCATGTTCTGTTCATATCCCTGGACAGCCTGCTCTCTTCTGAAGGGAAACAGTGGAAGAGTGGATCTGGGGCAGAGGAGAGATGCGGGGGAGGGGGGCTAGGAGGACTGCAGGGAGGGAGGCTGTGGTCAGAATGTATTGTATGAGAGAAGACTTTTTAAAAAAAAGGTCTGCCTTCCAACTAACTAAGATATAGCCATTATCTATCTTTCAATCTACTACCATTCATAGCTTAAACCAACCACATGGGCAAAATAGTTTTTTATGTTTTATCTTTTATGAAAATTGTATAGTTTTTTCTTGCCATTATTACTAACACAACACAGTCATTTGCATCTTACTCAAGTGGCATTGAGTATTATCATAACCTGAAGGTGCTCTAAAGCACAGGGTTTGTGTGTAAACACAATAGCATTTGAAATAAGAGATGAAGCATCTAGGGAGGGTCCTAATGGATATGAAGAGGATCGTACCTTGTTCTGGTGTAGTTGGTATAAAGGGTTCATTGGAGTGATGGTGCATATCTTTAGTCCCAGCACTTGGGTGACTGATGCAGGAGGACATCTTGTTAATTCAAGGTCAGCCTGGTCTACATAGAGAGAGCTTGGACAGCTAGGGCTACAAAGTGAGATCTTGTTTTCTTTAAATGGGGGGGGGTGGAATTAGAAAGTTATCCTACCAACAAACACCTTATCTGTGGGGTGGAGGATGGGGGACAGACAAAACAAAAAATGAGCCTTTGAAGAAAAACAGTGGTCACCAATATAGCTTTGGGGTAGGATGAAAATGTCTCCTTTTCTATTAAGATCTGTGCTTGGGCTGAGAGATGGCTTGGTTAAGGTCCTAGAGGGTTCCTGCAGAGTACCTGAGTTCAGTTCTCAGCACCCTCACTGGGTGGCTAAAGCCACCTATAACTTAAACTCCAGGGGTCCAATGGCCTTTTCTGGACTCCAAGTGCATCGCCATTCATATGTGCACATACCCACACCCATAATTTTTAAAATAAAATAAATCTTTTTTTAAAAAAAAACACTGTTTTCTTAGGTAAATATTATTGGTTTAATATTGGAACAAACCTAAGAAAGCTTTTTGGTGTGGAATCCATGATTCTACCCAGAAGCATGGACCACAGCAGGCAGTTGTTTGCTTCGAAGCTAAGAGCACACTCAGCCGAAATTGAAGTCATCCAGTATCTATCTGATCGTCTATCTATTACGATGGCAGGGCAGTTCAGGAATTTTGCCGCAAGACAGCAAAAATGGAGAGTCAAGAAAAAGGTGAAGCCACAGTCAGCCGTTCATTTCAATCAAACCCTTGCTCCCATTTTTCCAGCCTGATTTCACACAAAGTGACTCATGAGAATTGCATGCATATGTGGAGAGCTTAGCAATACTGGACTTCGAGTAGCTCTGAGGTCGTCTTCCATTCCATTCCACTTAGATTGACATCCGAACAGCTGTCTTTTTTCTCCCTCCAAGGCAGAGAACACACAGATGGACACTCACAAAAGGCATCTAAAAAGAGATGGTTTATATTCAAACTGCCAGAGAGACAACTGACACCACTTTCAGGCAGGGGATTTCCTCTGGTTACTTTCTGTCAGTACTCTCTTCTACTTTTGGTCCTTTGCTCAGTAGAAAGCCCTTTCTGACACTAACCACTTCCAGCCAATCACGGACAGGCAAATCCACCCGCCCGAACCTAATTTCCTGGGCCTTGCGGTGCTCTAACCGCAGGGCCAATCCAAAGGAGCCGCTGTCCTCTTTCACCCATCTAGGTTGCCGCTGCCGCCGCCTCCAGATTCCGGAGGCGAAGACTGGAAACCGAGGAACATGGACGTGACTCTCGCCCCGCTCCGTGCCTGGGACGATTTCTTCCCGGGCTCTGATCGCTTCGCCCGGCCGGACTTCAGGGACATTTCCAAATGGAACAACCGTGTAGTGAGCAATCTGCTTTATTACCAGACTAACTACCTGGTGGTGGCTGCCATGATGATTTCGGTCGTGGGGTAAGTGGGGTCTCCCGCCCGGGGCACCTGTCCGCGGTGGGGACGCAGCGACTCCGGGGACAACACCATGAGATGCAAGACTAGGTCCAAGCAGAGCGCCTGTCCTGGGTCTCGGGAAGTGGCCAGTGGAAACTTGTTCTCGGGGCGAGGCCGTCTCTGTCTGGAGTCCCGTTCTCTTTCTGATCCAGAGGCTGAGACTTGAGTAGGACCCCGGGAGGGACAAGGTGAGGGGAGTGCTGAGACCTTGGGGCTATAAAAGTTACCCCTCCCCCGCCTCCGTGCTTAGGTCAGATGCCTGTCAGCTGTTTGTAGCACGCCGCGTGTGGTTTTAAAAATAAGAAAAATGTGGTGTTGTAACCTTGTCCTGGGGCTGCCTAGAGAAGCCTGGAGTGACAGGGTGTGGACCCTGGGCGGTGTTTAAGTGACTCCTCTGCCTAATTTCCGCAAGGCCGGTACAGGAGAGCTGAGCTAGGCTCCAGAGTCTTCTGGTGGTGCATCTTCCCCTGTGAGGTGACTCTGGGAATGAGGCCCCTGACAAGTGTGGGGTTTTTTTTTTGTTTGTTTGTTTGTTTGTTTGTTCTTGTTTTTCTTCCTAGAAGTTGGCAGACGTGGTCACTTTAGCTTTGCACCTTAGCCTGGGCTCTTATCCGGCTCTGAAAGTCTTTTCAATGGTTGATAGTTAAGAACTGCTTAACTGTGAACTAAGATATACGTGGTCCTGAGGGCACACACACATTTCTGCACCTGTTTCCTTAGAAGCTGCCTTTCCTTGTAGTTTAACCCTTTAAAAATGATTCTCCCACCTTTTACAAAATAAGTGATTATAGTTACCATCTTGTTTATTATCTCTTACCCGGATTTAAATAAAAGACTTTACTAAGAACTCCCGTGTCTTTTCTGAGGGTTCTCTTTCAGAACAAACCCAAAGAGATACAAAGCTGTCAGAAAAAGCGAAAAGGAGAGACTCACACTTGGGGGACATAGGAAGGGATGAGCCAGACGGTGGTGGCTTAAATTGGTGTGAGGTTAGCTGGCTTTATTTACTGAGCTACCTCTGGGCACCAGACCCCGTGCCAAGTTCCGAGCACACCAAGATGAATCAAGACTTGAGCTCTGGCCCAGGGACACATGGTATTTGCTGAGCCTCAAAAGGAGCAAACTCGCACAGCACAGAGGAGACTGGCAGAATTCCCCATCCCGGGCGGGCGTGGTTCAGAGTGGGCGCCAGTTCCCAAATGCAAGCTCCATGTGGGATCCTTGCTGTGTGTGACTGAAGGAACTGCCAACTCTAGGGATGGCCTGGTGCGCAGAGGACACCGGCACTGGTGGACTCTGACTAAATTGGCAGCTGAGGAACCATTAGTCAGTAAGAAGGCCTGAGACAGTTGTTTCTAAGCCTGCCCCAAACTCTGTGCTTCTTCCTAGAGAAAAAACTGCATGGAAAAATATTTTTAAAATAAAATAACTAATAATGGGTCCAATGGGTTTACCTATCTTGACTTACTTTCATTTTCTTTTCTTCCTCTTTTGTGGTTATGAGTTTACTGGGGAATTTTCTTTTTCTTATCTTTTTCTCTCTGTTTTTTTAATTTTGGTTTTGTTCTGTTTTTCAAGATAAGATTTCTCTGTGTAATAGCCCTAGCTGTCCTGGAACTAGTTCTGTAGACAAGGCTGACCTCAAACTCACAGAAATCCACTTGCCTCAGCCTCCCAGAGCGCTGGGATCAAAGGCCTATACCGGAATTTTCTTATCTTAAATAGAACAAAAGTTTTGACCTATGGTCAATCAAACATGCAAGGAAAGCAGTCCCCCTCCCCCAAAGGCAGTAACGTGCCCAGGCTCTAGCACAAGCCTTGGCCACCTTGTGGTCTTCATAAAATTCAATTTCATAGTCAGCTCTTAAATATGGCTCTTTCATTATGATCTCAGGTCACTACTAACCCAGGCAGTCTTGACCCTTCTCATCCCACACACAAGTCTCAATTGTTAGTGGAGTCTTTGAAGGGGAAAAAGAAGAGTACTTGTTACTGTTGTTGTTAAAGATTAGCAAAGAGCCAGGCAAGGCATGGTAGCTCATACCTAGCTAGTACTCAAGAGACTGAACCATGAGGTCCAGGCCAGCCAGGGCTACAAAGTGAGACTCTGCAACAGCTATGCAAAAACATGAGCATGCTGGGCGGTGGTGGCGCACGCCTTTAATCCCAGCACTTGGGGAGGCAGAGGTGAGCGGATCTCTGTGAGTTCTATGCCAGCCTGGTCTACAAGAGCTAGTTCCAGGATAGGCCCCAAAGCTACAGAGAAACCCTGTCTCGAAAAAACCAAAAACATGAGTGTGTAAAATATGAAATTATCTTTATATCCCAGCATAAATTTGGGATGTAACCTTTTTTTTTCTGTGCATCTCTAAACACTTTCTAGCTTTCCCCACAAATTCTTATTTTCTTTATAATTAATTATAATGAAAACATTATAAACATTTTCCTAGAGAAAAACATGTATTGAGGGCTCTGTGCTAAGTACTTTGCTAAGTACTGTATGTTAAGTTTTCTTAAGTATTTTCTTGCATTCTGTCGTATGGCTCCATAGCTAAACTATTATTATTTTTGTTATTAAACCAGATGCTCAGAGAAGTTGAATGACATACTTACAACCACAGACCTGGGCTTGTCTCTTTAACTACTGTGGAATCTTCCCAAGGACAGGAGGTTTAGAATTATCGTGCCTGAAAGGAGGAAGAAATTCAATACCTTCGGGGTCAGGGAGCTTGGCTGATTCTGGAGCATTCCCCACTCTAAACAACACTGTTGCCTTTGGGTGCTGCAGTGGTTGGGTGGGTCTGGACACTGCTGGAAGCTGCTTACCGGGACCCTCTGCTAGTGGGTGATAGTTTCTCACAATGCAATGTGCAAATAAGGCATCCCCGTGGCCAGGAGTCCCCCTGGGAACAATGCATGACTCTTGAGATCCTCTAGTGTTTCAAGTTTGCTTGGCTGAGGACAGACAAGGGCTGGTTTTTCCAGATTTCAGCATGGGGGGAGAGAAGATTGGAGGATGTGATGCAGCTCCAGAATACTAGGAAGCACTAGCCCAAGATGGAGATTAAGAGAAGTAAGATAGAGACAGAGGTCCAGACTGGGTCCTGCTCAGGAAGGCCTTGGGAGATAGAAGTTAGGTCTTCAAGCAAGGCATGATGGTGCATGATTTTGTTTGTTTGTTTGTTTTTGTTTTGTTTTGTTTTTAATCCCAGTAATAGAGAGGATGAGGCAGGAGGATAGTGAGTTTGAGGCTAGCCTGAGTCAAATAGTGAATTTGATGCTGGGTAATAAGACTTTCTCTCCCAAAGAAAAGGAGGAGAAGGAGGAAGTTTGGTCTTCATCCTAAAACCATGGTTTTACTCAGTCCATGTCTTCCATGTAGTGGGTACGCTGTGCACCTCAGATCCTGAGAGCTCCTGGCTGCTAGTCTTCTCCCTCCTCCTCTTCTTCCCTCCCACCTTTCCCTTCCTCTTCCTCCTTTTCTTTCTCTCTTCTTCCATTTCCTCTTCCCCCTCTCTCCTTTCTCTACCCTCCTTCTCCCACTCTCTACTTCTCCTGCCCTCTCTGTTTGTTTGTTTGTTTTAAACAGGGTCTCACAGTGTACCTCTTGGCTGACTTGGAACTCAAGATCCTCCCGCTCTGGAGTGCCAGGATCACAGATGTGCATCACTCAGCCTTGTAGCTCTTCTTTACACTTTTTATTTTTGTCTGTCTCTTTGAGTAGTGTAAGTTAGTAGTAGTTAGATGCCAAATTAAGTGTGTTGGAATCCCAACTGCCAGCCACTAGCTGCATGACCACACTGCCTCATCTTCACCAACTCCACAATGACAGTAATAACAGTGCCCACCTCATCGGCCTGCTGTGAGGACTAACCAGTGTCATACAGGTACTGCCTTGAGAACAGTGCCAGCTTCCTCAGTTTTGCTACAATGAAACGTTACTCCTTTCTTATCACTGTTAGTGTTACCAACCAGACAGCTTAGAAAGGCAGCATCTTTAGACTAGTGACTTGCCCTGGCAAAGTGCAACCCTGATCTCTTTTCCCACTTCTGTGAGACTCAGCTTTGGTTTCACCCCATAGGAGAAACCCTGCCATGGGGTCCCTCATTGTCACTGTTAACTGAAACCCACATCTGTCCTTGCAGCGTTCCTGTTACCCAAAAGTCTTTTGTTTAACAAGTACACAAGAAAAGAAAGATGTCAAAGATCAAAGGCCAGAAGCTATAGTCCTGTCCATGACAGGAGCCATCAATGCATTAAGATACTATGTTTAAATCACACATATCAACTGAAGTTGTCTTAGCCAATGTTCTATTGCTGTGAAGAGACCAAGGCAACTCTTTTTTTTTTTTTTTTTAAGGTTTTTGAGACAGGGTTTCTCTGTGTACCAGCCGTGGCTCTCCTGGAACTCACTCTGTAGACCAGGTTGGCCTCAAACTCACAGAGATCCACCTGCCTCTGCCTCCCAAGGCCTAGGATTAAAAGACGTTCACCACTACCACCTGACTTCAAGGCAACTCTTATAAAAGAAAACATTTAATTGAGAGCTGGCGTACAGTTTCAGAGGGTCAGTCCCTTATCATCATGGGGGGGGGCATGGAAGTGCATATGGTGCTGAAGCAGTAGCTGAGAGCTGCATCCTACCCCACAGGCTTGCAGACAGAAGAGGGGAAGGGAGGGACAGACAGTCAAAAACGACTAGGCCTGGTGTGGGCGTCGAGGTGTCAAAATCCACCCCCACTGACATACTTCCTCTAACAAGGTCACATCCTTAAATCCTTCTAATTCTTTCAAAGATTTCTACTCCCTGGTAACTAAGCATTCGAATATTTGAGCCTATAGGGGCCTCTCTCATTCAAACCACCACAGAAGTCTTTGCTTTTTTTTTTTTTTTTCAAAGCAAAAAACACAGGCAACAGTTACTTGAAACCTTAGTACTCTGCCTGTGATATTCTCTATCTGTGGGTGAGGATTTCTAAGTGCTTGATGGAATGCCTGCAGATATGAACTGGAAAATCTGTTCAAGCCACTGAGCCAAGGAGCAATAATTGCAACTTGCACCTGGTAGTTCATCGGAAATGAAGACCCTCTGGACCATTTCTGATCTCTTGGCTCAGTATTGTAATAAGGGTTTCAGAGGATTTGTCCGCACATTAAAATTTGGTCTAGTCTAACTCAAAAGAAACACTGACAGAACTTAAAACTTCAAATACCATGTGCCAATGCCACTTTTAGAGATTCTACTTGTATTAGGTTTGTTTGTTTGTTTGTTTCTAGATTCAGGAATCTGTTGATTTCCCCCTTCTGACTCCCCAAGTGACTGCAATATGTATACCCCAAATCTGAATGAGAGCTAGCACACATTTGGAAGTATGAAGGTTTGAGGTCATGCAACTGGAACCCAAACTTCTAATAGTAGCTGGGTCAATTACTAGCAGGTGAAATAGCTTTTCAATCAAACCATATGGTAAATTGGCTAAAGTTCCTGCTTAATCAGATTTAACTGAGCATTTGAAGATTACGTTTCTACTGCTATTCTAACTTCCCTTATTCCTTCCTGACATCAGAACTCATGTTTTCTATTTTCCAGTGTGGCCTCAGAGTCACCAACCATACCCTGCACTTGCAACTCGTAAATGCTTCCCCCTTGCTTGCAAGGCACATGTGCACATTCCCTGCCCCGACCTTAACAGCGTGGAGTCACTGCTGGGTGAATGAGCCCAGGTTTTCTTGGCAGGAGTCACTCTGTGCCCTGATGGTTTGGCCTGTGGAAGTGTTAAAAGAGGGTGGGATCAACAGCTGCTACTTTATGCTGCTGGCTGGTCAGGTAAGAAGTTTCTAGAAGGCTAGTAATTATAGATTTGAAAAAGGTAAAAGTATTAGGGTAATTCTTTTCAAAAGAAGTATGACTCTGTCTATGCCCAAGGTATGGCTGTCAGCATCTGGCGTTAAGAATGCTCACACTGCTTGAGCATGGTACAAGGAGAAAGAACTGGTTGCCAGTTGGTGAGCTAAGAAATTCCCGGGTACCCTGCATGGGATATGTTTAAACATAAAAGGAAGAAAAGGCTTGACATCTGGGTCCTCCCACTGCTGGCCTCTAAATAGCCCTTGAGGTGCATTTTTTAAGTTCTTGCTCCCTTTCAGCTACTGTCCTTTCCCCTGGCTTTGAAGAGGTAAACCTGATCATCTTCAGGTTTGTTGTTCTTTTGCTTTGTTTTATTGTGAAGGACAGACTGTAAGACAAAAGACGGGAATTTTTTCCGACTGTCCGTTGCCATTTCTCAGTGAGCCCTTCCCAAGCCTGGCCCCGTTTTACTTGTTCTCTGGCCCTGCGTGTGTCTGTGCGTTCATGCTGGCAGGTTTGCTTGCTTACGGATTTGTTGCTGATTTTTTTTTAACTAATTTTATACTACTCCGTGCAAGTAATGCTAAGAATGATATGAAATGGAAACTAATAGCAATTCTTTTCATAGTCATTTGCAAGTCGAATAAATGGCAGTCTGTTTACGCTTTAAGATTAGTCAGATTTTGGACCTGGAAAGATGGCTCCGTGGTTAAGAGCACTGGCTGCTCTTCCAGAGGATCTGGGTTCAATTCCAAGCACCCCATATGGTGGCTAACAACTGTCTGTAACTCCAAGATCTGACCTCCTCAGACAGACGTACATGCAGGCAAAACACCAATGTGCATAAAATAAAAATAAATAAATGATTTTAAAAAAACGATTAGTCAGAGTCAGCAGTTTTACGATGAGATTCTTGTGGTGTCACGCCATTCATTCACTCCACAGAGCGGGAAGCATTTAGCAATAGGACGTTGTGATTCCTTTACTGAGTTAAAGGTCTAGAGGGGTGGTAAGACAATGCTGGAAAGGTCAGAATTAATTTTTATACAAGGCAACCAAACCTCCAGAAATACACAACTACAGCAGTGGTGGTGCACACCTTTAATCCCTGCACTCGGGAGGCAGAGGCAGGGCGATCTCTGAGTTTGAGGTCAGCCTGGTCTATAGAGTAAGTTACAAGACAGCCTGGGCTACATAGAGAAGAGAGAGAGAGGGAGGGAGGGAGAAGAAAAGGGAGGGAGGGAGGGAGGGAGGGAGGGAGGGAAGGAGAGAGGGAGGAAGGAAGGAAGGAAGGAAGGAAGGAAGGAAGGAAGGAAGGAAGGAAGGAAGGAGACACAACTATATAGGCACATGTCTTTCCCAAGGGAAACACTAGTATGTGGATGGGGTGAGGGTTATTACAGGGTTATTGCGTTCTGATAATATTCACTCACAACTCACATCACTTATCATTGAACAAATATTAAACTGGGTGCCTAGCTGCAGCCCTTGAGGATACAGAATCCCCAACCTGCCGATCCTCCCAGGTCCTATCTGCCCCACCGTGCTTCTGTAAGTACACTTCATCCCAGGAAAACAGTGCGGGTGGGCAGTTTTCTTCTGATGGGTCTTGAGTATTTTCTGTGTGCAGACCTTTAAGAGATCTGTCAGCATTCAGATGTTTAATCTAAAGATCCTTCATCTGAACGGAGAGTGTAGCTCAGAGGGACAGCAAGCTTTGCATACACAGGGCCATGGGTTCTGTCCCCTGCAGGCAAAATTACCTGTTATTAAATGTCCTTGGTATCATGTATATTGCGTGTACTTCCTGGCTTCTGCCACCATCTCGTGTTTTTTACTAGAAGAATTAATCTCCCACCCAGTCTCAGTCAGCTGGTTGGTGTTTTAGTTTCCTTGGTTTACAAGGTTTCTAGGTAAAGTGAAATAATGTGTGTAGTCTGGATTCCCAGCCCCATCTCTTAGGCATTGGAGCTGTGAATCAATTTAGGCCTGCAGAACTCTGGACAATGTCGGGATTGTATCGTTTTATATTATATTGTATTATATTATTTTCCTTTGGGGAAGGTGAGCTTTATCCTTTATCATTCATCTTTAGAAGGCTTACCCTTGATGTAGCCTCTGTTCAGGTAATACTTTCACAGCTTCTGATCAGAGATAAAACCTGCAGTTTGGCTCCCATTTGGCAGCCATTTACCGTAAATAGATAGGATTTTAGGTCCTTGCGATGAATAGGCGCAGGTCTGGGCTTTCCCTTCCATTCGCTGGCAGGTAGAAAGGCCTTTTGCTGTAGAAAACAGCATCTTGGTTGCTCCTTCTACTAACTGGATTAGTAGCGCACCGAATCGGTGTATAGGCAGAGGTTAGTATGAGGTAAATAAAGGCACTCTTATGGGAAGAGAACTTAGTGTCGCCAATCTTATTAGCGTGTGTCAAATCCAACTTCTCTCCTTTGCCGTGTAACAATAGTTCAATAATTCTCAAGTTTTCCTTGCCTAAAATTACACCCCTAACAGCATTCAGGAGGACCATTTTGTCAACAAGCAAGCGTCTTCTGTCGCTTCTAAAAAGCTCCTGGCCGTGGGAAAGAACATGAGTTGATCCAGTGATGAGTATATGAGCATCATTGTGCCATTCTCTCTAAAATTGTAGGGTATAAAACCTCTCCATTATAGTAAGTCTAAAAGGACTCACTACAGTCTGATTAGAGTTCTGTGGCACTGCAGGGAGGATAAAAGTTACAATGTCTGTCTCTCTCTCTCTCTCTCTTTCTTTTTTTTGGGGGGGGTTGAGACAGGGTTTCTCTAGCTTTGGTGCCTATCCTGAACTAGCTCTGTTAGACCAGGCTGACCTTGAACTCACAGAGATCCGCCTGCCTCTGTCTCACAAGTGCTGGGATTAATGGCATGTGCCACCACCACCCGGCTAAGTTATGATTTCTAACTCAGGTCCAACTGATTGTCTAATAAAAGTAAACTTACCAGTCCTGGTGTGGGGAATGGCTTACTGGGTCAAGTGCTGGCTGTGGGATCATAAGGATCTGAGTTTGGTCCTAAAAAAAACAGCCTGGGGAGGCTGAGACAGGAGGATCCATGGAGCCTGCTGGCTGGCCAGTCTAGTCAAGTCCGTGGTCAGTAAAACATCTTGTCTCAAAAAAATAAGATAGAAGTCAGGTGGTGGTGGTGCATGCTTTTAATCTCAGCACTTGGCAGACGAGGCAAGTGGATCTCTGTGAGTTCGGGGCCAGCCTGGTTTACAGAGTGAGTTCCAGGACAGCCAGGGCTGCATAGAGAAACCCTGTGTTGAAAAACAGAACAAAACACAGAGAGAGCAATGGAGGAACACACTTAATGTCAACCTTTGACCTCCATGTATGCATACATGTGCACACAAAAATGCATACACATAAATATATATACATATACTAATAAGTAAGTAGCTTAGTAAATGCCAAACAAAACACAAGAGGCTAGCAAAGTATGTCTGGCTAGTAATACACTGAGATGCCGACTGCATGAAGAATGCTCAGTTCGATGGTGCAAAGTTCACAGGATACAGTGAATTCTGTGGGCCTTGCTAATTCAGCCAGGAACGGAAGTCCCATGGTTATGTTACTTTGACCTTCTGTGACAAAATAGACTGGCTCCTATGCCACCTAAACTTTCCTTTGTTCCGTCTGAACTTTTTGAAGTCTCCTTTACCCTGTTGATCCTTGGGTCTAGGAGATGATGGTCACATATACTGAGGACTAATTTGTGTCTAAAGCCCATAGTTACACTTTACAGTCAGGTGTATATATACATATCTCTTATATTTCTTGCATGCTGGCTCAGTGGTAGTGGCACTTGCAGACAAATCTCATAGCCTAAATTGGATATCTGGGTGGGAGGGGAGAACTGGCTCCCGAATGTTGTCTCCTGACCTCCACATCAGTACCGTGGTGAATGCACACACTAATTATATAAATGTAATTTTTAAAATGAAGAATTAAAAATAGAAATTGTTCTTGCCAGGACAGAAGCCATGTTGGGAAACCGAAACAACCACCGAGCACTGTTGGGTGGGTGGTCACAGGAAGCAGAATGGGCCCTCAAAGGATAGGTCAACAGTGTATTAATCTCCTTCCTTTGTCCCTGCTGTTCAGCCTGTGCTGGCCACACAGTCTGCAGGGGTGCAGAAAGCCCCCTGTCTTTCTTCCTTATCCATTCTCCTGTCATGTAGGAGCATGAATTTTCCCCAGTGGTGCTTTTCTCACTTGTCCCTTTAACAAGCTCTGTGCAGAAACAAAGGCCGGAACTATCCCCTGTCCTATCTAGTATACAGTAGGAACAATAGTGTCTTGTCTATGTTAATCTCATGCTCCTTAATCGACGGTTACAGAAATACGCTGAACGTAATGAAATGGTATGAAAATGCGCAAGTGTCTTACTTTTTTTCCCTTTCATTGACACATTTATCAAATATACAGTGCTAGGTGCTGGGGCCAAAAATGTGACATCTCTGTTCCTTGTGGAGCTCGGTACTCACCCACATAGACGTAAAGCTACCACTGTGGTGAGCGCTGCTGAAAGAGACATATGGTGCTGTGTGCTGTTCGGAGAGGCTGAGAAAAGGCAATTGAACTGAGCTTGAAGAAGGTTGGAGTGAATCAGGCAGAAAGAACAGCTTCTGCACAGGCCTGTGGCTGTCCAGGAAGCAGAGTGAGCTCTAGCAACCTCCGGAAGTCTGGGCGTAAGTGCAGAGACAGGACGTGGTATCGGGAAGTTGGCAGGGAGGACTGCTGCATGTCAAGTACCAAAGGTGTCCCCTAGAAGATGCAGCCTAAGCCAAATGCTGAGGTTGGTGACCAGAGCATGGACCTCACGCTCTAGCCGTGCTCCCTGTCCCAGGTACCCATTCCTGGTACAACTATGTGCAGTAGTCTGGTCTCCAGAGGCAGCTAGGCCGTGTCGAAGTACCCAAGAGTGCTGGTTCTATAAAAGGCCATGAGAAGAAAGTGGATGGGTATATTCCTAATTTCCATGAGCCACACAGACCCTCTGCTCCTCTTTCCTGTGAGTCAGGTTCCTCTGGGACTGCTCTTCAAACAGAGCTTCCAAGTTAGAAGTCGGCGCGAGGCTGTTTCTGCCTTGTGGGTTCTGCTTGGTGTAACAGATTTACCGAATGTTCCTTATGCTGCTCTGAACCCTCTGCTTTAGTTAATTGCACTGGCAGCTCTGCAGTTGGTGGCCTTGGACACATTCACGGATTGCCTTTATTCCTTAGCTGGCTTCTTTGTGAACTGCGGGGGTTTTCAAGACCCTCCTAGCCCTGGAACACAGTGATAGGGTGGAAATTTTCCTCCTTCCCGCAGGTTATGCTGACTCTGCCGATCCGGTCAGCCGAGTCACAGCGGCAGGTCTGGGGCGTAGTTCCCCACAAAGCCACCTTGCTTCAGACTTCTGTCCCTTCCCAGGCAAGTGCCCACCCACTGAGCCTCTGCCACCTTCTCTCGGAGAGGAATAGCCTTGTGGAGGGATACCTTAGTTGTTGACTTCAAGTGGAAGCATAAAGCAGCTTAGAGTAGAGGGGTTAAGTCCTTGACTGCATTAAGGTGCTTAACCACACCAAATGGTTATGTTGTGGACCCCACCCCTACTGTTCTTCCTCCCCAGACCCTATTCTTTTTCACTTCTTGGGACCTCAACTTTGCCTCAGACTGCATAGTGGGATTGTATTGATTCAGTCTTCGAGACAGCTAGCCGCAGTGGCATTCTGAAGGTTTTTATAACCAAGAACAACCGCACTACAGGAGAAGGTTTATTAATTAGTAGAATGGGGTAATTTATATGAATACATTTATCTCAAAATCAAAAGCCTATTTAATATTTTTAACTTGCATAATTAGGTTGTGTTCTACAAAGAGCAGTATCTCAACTGTTCTGTCTCCCCTCCTTCACTCCTCCATCACCTTCCAGAACTTTCTCTCTCTTTTCCTCCCTGCTTCTTGTTATTCATGGATAACCAGTAATAAGCCCACACCCAGAAGAGCCTCATGAAAGATGAGTGTCATGTTTACAGAAACCACTCTTTAAAAAAAGCTCCTGGATTTTTCTTGACTGGTGTGACTAACAACCCAACCACTGGCATCTCAGACAACAGCTGCTTCCCAGATTCTTACGCCCATCAGAAAATGTAGTTAGTTTGTGTGGTGTCATGTGTGTATGTGTGAGTGTGTGTTTCATGTGTGCCTGTGTGTCATTGTGTTACAAGTATAAGTGGCTACCAGGGCATCTCCATGGCACAAATTTTACTGATTTTTCAGAACGGAATTGCATGTACTCAGAATATGGGAGAAAATCATTTCTTCTCCCAAGAACTTTGTTCTTTTTTCTTCCCCATCAGCTTGGAGCTGAACTGCTTTCTAATTATAGTTTGTGGCTGGGCATGTTGCAAGCTAAAACCAGCTAAAACCAGTTCTATAGGAGCCCTTGCTTCTTTTCCTTTGAGCCAGAGCTACAGGAACAGGTGAAGAGCAAATGTGGAGTTATTTGAATTGGCCCTGGGTTTTCCATTCCTTTTCATTCCAGGCTTTATTTACATATTCAGTTTAGATATCTGCTTTACTTGTCGAAAGTAAAAACAGAAAAAAAAACTTTATGGAAATTTTATTGTATGCCCCATAAATTATTATTTTAATGAGTGTTCTAGAAGAATCTTTGGTACTTTGCTGCAGACAGCCCAGCTCCCCTTTGCAGTTTAGTCTGCGAGAGTTTTCTTCAGTTTCAGCCTTTCACCCTAGTCTCTCTCCCGACCACTCACCTTGTTTTTGAGGCAAGGTCTCTCCCTGAGCGCTGGGAAGGTCATTGAGTCCCAGGGATCTGCCTGCGTCTACCTCCCCAGTTCTGGTATCACAAGTGCACATCTCCACACCTGTGTTTTGTTTTTTTTTTTGTGGTTACTGGGACAAAGCTCATTTCCTCAGCTTGTGTATCAAACACGCCATTTCCTGACCCTCCGTTCTAGTTCTTTCTGTTAATTTTGGTCTTTGTTTTGCAGCCCAGAAACATTTGAGTGGGTCCTAGATGAAAAGGATGGCTTTGTGAGGGTTTATGTTTCCTTTTTTTAAAATGTCAGGTAGGGGCTGGAGAGATGGCTCAGTGGTTAAGAGCACTGGCTGCTCTTCCAGAGGTCCTGAGTTCAGTTCCCAGCAACCACATGGTGGCTCACAACCATCTGTAATGAGATCTGGTGCCCTCTTCTGGCATGCGGGCATACATGAAGGCAGAATGTTGCATACATAATAAATAAATAAATCTTTAAAAAAATAAAATAAAATGTCAGGTATTGTTAGTTCTCTAAGTAGCATAAGGTAATTGAGAAATATAAAAACAAATGGTAGGCTTGGTGGCTCATACCTGTAATCCCAATACTTGGAAGGCCGAGGCAGAAGGATTGCCATGAATTCAAGGCCAGCTAGGCTATGTAGCAAGAGTCTGTCACAAAAATACATACACCCAAAAGAAGGAAGAAATAAAGACAATGAGAGATTGAAAAAAAGAGCAACAACCCATGGTGCCCCTACCTCCCATGACTACTGAAGTCCTTTGGTCTAATTTCTCCCAGACTTTCTCTCTTTTGGTACTAGGAATGAGATTTTGTTCATCTGTGAAAGTTCCTAAGTCTCTAATGCAAGGCTCCCTAAGACTTGTTCAAGAGGATATACTTTTTGCATTACCTGATTCTGCCTTTCTTCCAGCCTGTAGAACTTTTGACTTTCTCAGATTAGGTATTGGGGTACTGTGTCATGTACTCTTAATCACACCTCTTGGGAGGTAGAGGCAAGAGCATCTGGAACTTAAGGTCATCCTCAGCGACACAGTGAGCTTTAGTTAACCTGTGTTATATGAGACCCTGTCTCCAACAGCAAACAAAAATCAAATCTGAGGCTGTATCAGGAAAATATAAACTAAAATAATAATACAGAGGCTGAGTCACTCTGGGTGACTTAGAACTGGGAGGGAGGGGGAGGCAAACTAGGCAGAACCGCCTGTGAGCTGGGTGTTGAGAGCTTGGAGGAGGTCAGATGGGACAAACTGGCAGAGTACAGACAGCAGGAAGCCAAGGTTGTGGTAAAGAAGGAAAAACCTCAAGGTGGTATATGAACTCAAGTCCCAGTAATGCTATTAGATGCTAAGAGAGTGCTAAGCCTGCACTGTGGACTGAGAAGCTGCTGATTTTAAACTTTCTTTTTATTTTTTTCTTTTTCTTTTTCTTTTTATTTTTGGTTTTTTGAGACAGGGTTTCTCTGTGTAGCCCTGGCTGTCCTGGAACTAGCTCTTGTAGACCAGGTTGGCCTTGAACTCACAGAGATCCGCCTGCTTCTGCCTCCCAAGTACTGGGATTAAAGACGTGTGCCACCACCGCCCGGCTAAATTTTCTTTTTGTGTGTGTGTAGTTATTTTATTTTTGATTAGAAAATAATATGCAAATGATGAGCCAGACCTGGTAGTAGAGATCTGTAATCCCAGCTACTGGGGAAGCAAAGGTAGGAAGATAGAGTTCAAGGCTAGCCTGGGCAACGTGGTGAGATGGTGAAATCCCCCCCCCAAAAAAAAACCCCAACCAAACAAGATAACAAAACCAGCATTGTGAGGATATAGCTTAAAGGCAGAACATTTGCCTACCATGCCCTGACTTTAATCCCCAGTAGCACGCACACACACATAGAAAGATTGGGGGTCATGGCTCAGTTGGTAAAATCCTTCTGAACACTCACAAAACCCTGAGTTTGATCCTCAGCCAGCGCCCCATAAACTGGGAATAGTGGCCCACATCCGTGTTCCAAGACTTGGGAGGTAGAGGCAGGAGGATTAGAAGCTTAGGTCATCTTCATCTATACATTAAATTTGACACTGTGGTGGAATTTATGAGACTCAATAAAAGAAAGAGAGAGAAAAGGATGGAGAAAGGGAGGGGAAAAGGAAATGTAAATTATAGACATTTCTGCTTTGGAGTTATATCACATACATGATATGATAATCTAACAGAAGGAATGTGTTGTGGTTGATTTTACCTACTCAATATAGTGTTAATATCATGTTGAGCTACTAAATTAGAAGCCAGATCTGGTAGTTCAGTCCTGTATACATCATTGTTTTAAACATAGCCGTATAGATCCCAGTCTAGTAAATCATTGGTCATATAGGTTATTCCTAGCAGTGCCTCATATAAATACCACCAGTATGGCATATCTCAGTCTTGGCAATTTTATTTATTACCTTTGTATTCTCAAGCTTGGAAGGTCTCAGTGTTTTCAAGGACTTTGAGTGAAATATGCAACTGTTATTGTCCTACCAGGGATGGCACTGGTAGGAACGGATCCTCTGAAGACAAAAGAAGGAAGAAACACAGTTCATTAGATACACGCGGTACATCCACAGAGGGCAAGGCAGTAGAGAGAGTCCATCTGCACACAGCCATTCCGAGGGACTGCTTTTTATGCTGGAAGGGGAATTCCTCTGCAGGCAGTCAGGCAGTGTTTCAGTGTCACAGTGTCCTGGAGTAGCTGGGGTTGGAGCTTAGTATGGCTAGCAACAGCTGGCCTTGAGGCAGTAATGACCTTGCCCTGAGTCAGAAGGGGCCCAGCATGACCATTTTCCTAAAGTGGCATCCAAATTTTGTAGCTAGGGCTTGTTATACTTCACCTTTCCTGAGAAGGTAAGAGTCTTGCTTGGAGGCAACAGAGGTTAAAGCAGCTGGCCCAGGACAGCAGTTGGTCCCAGGACAGCATTCACAAGCGTTATAGGCTATGTTTAAACTACATCACACACTCTTATTATTGTTTAATTCTCTTGTTGTTCACTCCCCCATTGCCTCTCTCTTTTGTTTGAAAGGCAGGACCTCACTATGTAGTCCTGGCTAGCCTGGAACTGACATTGTAGACCAGGCTGGCCTCGAACTCAGAGAGATACACCTGCCTCTGCCTCCTGAGTGCTGGGATTAAAGGCGTGCGCCACCACACTCAGCAATTGTTTTCTTTTTTTTCTTTTTCTTTTTTTTGAATAGCTTTAGCTTTTTCAAAAGCAGTTTCACATTAATTCCAGTACCCTGACCGCAAGGATAAGAAATTTTCAGTTTCTACTCAAAAAAGTGTGTGGTTCAGTGGGCAGAATCAGAGCTAACTGTAAAGGGATTTTCAGTTGGAATCAGTGGTGCACATCTGTAATCACAGTACTTGGGAGGCTGAGGCAGGAGGACCATGGGTTTGAGGGTTGGCCTGGGTGTTAGTTGCTTTTCTATAACTGTGATAAAACACCATGACGAAGGCAACTTACAAAAGAAATTATTTAATTAGACTCAGAGCAGTAGAGTTCATGGTGGTAAAGCAAAGTCATGGCAGGAAGAACTGCTGAGAGCTCATATTTGGTTTGGCAAACAGAAAGCCTTTGGAACGATCAATTGAGGACTTTTTGTGTCAGAAATCGTAGACACCAATGTTTCTGTGGAAGAGAATGATTAGATTATGTCAGGCAGTGATTTGGCTCATGTGTTAGAAAAACAAAGGCTAGCGGCAGCTTTCTTTATGCTTCCATGGCAAGGAAGCGGTAGTGGGGAGGCAAGACTGGGGCTCCATAGAAAGCCTTTGTTCAGCCTCAAGAAGAAGCCTTCCAGCTGCTGGGTTGCACAATGCAAGATGGGTCCAGGGTGGTTGGATTCTTATTCCAGGAGAAGCAAGTTACCGTGTGTTTTGTGCACTGTTTTGTGGTTGTTGTTTGTTTGTTTGTTGTTTTTTAATAAGAATTCTAATAAACTCTGTAGAGTCCAAAAAGAAATCTGACTGTAGACAGGGTGCTCGCTCATGGAGGCCATTGTATAACCTCTACTCTACATTTATCCATCATGAATAGATGAGCTCATTCACCCATCATTCCTATTAAGACTGAACTACTTACTCCTAAAAAACAAATAAAAACAACAAAACAATTGGTGTGTGGTAGGTAGTACCCGGGATGTATGAAAGCTAAACACAGCACATCTATAAGAAGGTGTGGTCTTGGGCTGGAGAGATGGCTCAGAGGTTAAGAGCGCTGATTTTTCTTCCAGAGGTCCTGAGTTCAATTCCCAGCAACCACATGGTGGCTCACAACCATCTGTAGTGAAATCTGGTGCCCTCTTCTGACCTGCAGGCACACATGCAGACAGAACACTGTAAACAAAATAAATAAATAAATATTTGAAAAAAAAAAAGAAAAAAAAGGTGTGGTCTTCAAATTGTGGGGCACTAGGAAGATGCACTAGCAAGTCTAGTGGTGCCTGTGGTGGTCTTCACATCTTAGCTCCATCCTTTTCTTTGTTGCTGCTGTTGATCATCTCTTCTTCCCTCCTCTTTTTTAACCTGCTGTTTTGATTTTGTTGTTGTCTCGTTTGTTTTAAGACAGAGTCTTGCTATGTGGCTGAAGCGAGCCTTGAACTTGCGATCCTCCTGCCTCAGCCTCCCAAGTACTGGGATTGTGTGGGTCAACATACCTGGCTGTACGTGTTACCACTTTCTAACCACTAAGGCTGTTTCTCTATTTAGAATCAGTCAGTCCTGTCTACTTCATAGGTTAAGGGCTTTAAAGTTCCCGTGTTGACGAAATTCTTAGTGTTTCACTCCTCTTCTCTCCTCTCCCCATGCTGTACCTGCTACTGAGTCGATCTTTCTTTGTCCCCACATCCCAGGTTTCTGAGCCCCTTCAACATGATCCTTGGAGGAATCATTGTGGTGCTGGTATTCACAGGGTTCGTGTGGGCAGCACACAATAAAGACATCCTCCGCCGAATGAAGAAGCAGTACCCCACAACTTTCGTGATGGTGGTCATGTTGGCCAGCTACTTCCTCATATCCATGTTTGGCGGTGTCATGGTCTTTGTGTTTGGCATCACTTTTCCTTTGTTGTGTAAGTAAACCCATTTTCTTTTTCACACTTCATTAAAATAAGTGTAGGCATAGTTGGCTAATAGGCATTGCATAACCTCTTGGTATATCTAATACAGTATCAGAATCTTCTAAAAAGCACGCGAAAGCCTAGTAGCTGCTTGTTTCCACAACTACATGTGGGCACTTGCAATGTGTCAAGTGCTCTTACAGAGAGACATCAATAAACAAAACAAATACAAATCCTAATCACATTATAAGAACTGGTATAGCCTGCATGGTTTCTGCATGATGATTCACAACTATATGATGATTCATAACTCCAGTTGCAGGGGATCTGAGACCATCTCTTGATCTCTGCAGGTACTAGGCATGCATGTGGTATGCATACATACCTACAAACACTCATACACACACACACACATATTCATATGAAAAAATATGTCTGAAAAAAACTGGACCACAATATAAACACTAAATACTATGATTCTGGTGAACTATATATTTTCTAAATAGCTTATTTTCTAAGACCTCAAACAGTATGAAATGAAATAAAGATCCAATTCAGATCTCAGCAGCACAAATCTGGCTGAAATGCTAGTGTAGTTGGTGGCAAGAAAATGTCCATTTACATTTGAAAATGTTTCACCTATCCATCTATTCTAGTAAATAAAATCATTTGAGATCTTGTCAGAGCAAGCTCAGACTATTCACAAATGAATCCTATACTTTATTACATACACTTGTAGTTTTTTTTTTTTTTTTTTTTTTTTTTTTTTTTTTTTTTTTTTTTTTTTTTTTTTTTTTTTTTTTTTTTTTTTTTTTTTTTTTTTACCTCTATGGGAGTCTGCCACCTAGCTCCCAAATAAATACATGGAGATTTATTCTTACTTATGAATACCTGGCTTTAGCTTGACTTGTTTCTAGACAGCTTTTCTAACTTAATTTATCCTGTTTCCCTTTAACTACATTTTAGCTCTGGGCATTTTATCTTTCTTTATTCTATAATCTTTCTTTCCTTCTTAAACCGTGACTGGCTGTGTGGTTGGATGGCTGGCCCCTGGCATCCTCCTCTCCTCCTTTTCCGTGACTGGCTATGTGGTTGGATGGCTGGCCCCTGGCATCTTCCTCTCCTCCTTTTCTTGTTCCTCCCCCTTCTCTAGATTTCTCTTACTTATTCTCTGTATGCCAGCCCCACCTACTTCTCTCTCCTGCCTACCTATTGGCTGATCAGCTATTTATTAGACCAATCAGGTGTTTTATGCAGGTAAAGTAGCACAGCTTTACAGAGTTAAACAAATGCAACACCGACGAATGCAGCACACCTTTGCATCATCAAACAAATGCTCCACAGCATAAATGAATGTAGTACATCTTAAACTAGTATTCTGCAGCACATACTATTTCAACCAGTAAATTCAAACTTTGGGAAAATTTCCCTAGATTTTCCTTATTATACTGGAAGTTAGTGCTGGAACAGTTCCGCTTAGACACATTGCTTGTTAACTGTAGTCCCCTTCCTGCCTACGAGCCTGAGACAGCCAGAGTAGTGAAATAGATCACAAAGTCAGGAGCCTCAGTTTCTCTTTCCAGATTCATAGAGTGTGGTTAGTTATCCCACGTAAGCTGCATTCACCTATCTCTAGGACATGGAAATTAATATCAGTTATTCCCAAACTCAGATATGTGAGGATCATCTGTCCAGACACTTTTTAAATATACGTTTTTCTGAGCCATATCCTTTGGAGAGCTTGATTCTGTGGGTCACTGTGTCTCTAAAGGTCAGAATTGGCTAGGAACCTCTAGTCTTCCTCTGAATTGTGCAGAGTGTAGTGTGGGACTGTGCCTAGAGTAGGTCCTTTTTATCTCTGTATTTATTATGGAGTGCATGTGTGTGAGCATGTGCATCCTTGTGTTTCCCTGTGTGGAAGGATGAGCATGCAGGCCCAGAGCCAACATCAAGAGTCTTCCTCCACTTAGTGCCCACATAAAAAAAAACAGAGAAAGCACACATTAGTGACTTAACAGCACACCTGAAAGCTCTGGAAAAAAAAGAAGCAGAATCACCCAGGAGGAATAGAAGACTGGAAATAACCAAACTGAGGGCTGAAATCAACAAAATAGAGACACAGAAAACAATCCAAAGAATCAATGAAACGAAGAGCTGGTTCC